>JAECUM010024648.1:0-34813 GCA_016617855.1 Megalonaias nervosa
CCCAAATATTTAGCCAAATAAGCAATAGCCACAGGCACTTGATTTTATTAGTTGAAAGAGAGAACCTAATGATAATACAAAATAAACCTCACCTAAAAGAGGTCATTCAAAATTTGTAAGGTTAAGAATGCCTTTATGGTGGTGTAAGTTAAGAGTGACTAAATATGCAGATAATATTGGAGAATTAGAATGTAGTCATAGAGTGGTCCAATTGTGAGCTGCAAGAGTTAGTTTACCTGGTGTTAATTGGGAGTAGGGGAGGGTGTCATTAGTTTCCTCCATTAAACAAAATGTGTGTGTGTGTGTGATTTGGATTTTTAACATAGCTTTAACAATTTTTCAGTCATATCGCTATGATGTCTGCAGTGTGGCAGTTTATAGCTATGTCTAGCACTGGGACATCATGCTGCAGACATGCAGTATGATGTCCGACCCAGTCACATTAACCTGACACCAGGCCGACCAGTTAGTTTACCTGGTGTTAATTGGGAGTAGGGGAAGGTGTTATCATTAGTTTCCTCCATTAGACAAAATGAAATAAATGCCTGTGCAAATGAAAATCATAAGTTTGCAAAGAAAATTATTAAATTAAATATGTCCCCATAAATTGATTTATTATGATGACTTGTGCAAAACTTATTCATGGTTACGTAAGGCTAGAGCAGATGATGAACATTTGTGAATGCCTGGGCATCAATTCTTGTTCATCATCTTGTTTTCTTTCAATAGGCTGTAAATGTTTGTAAATCATTACTGATTTGATCAACACTGTTTTATTAAATGACAGTTATTTCAATGCAAAAATTAGATGAACAATGCACAAAATGTGAAATAGTTTACTTTTAAAAGAAATATTTAGACAAAAAAATCAGCACAGTGATGATTGTGATGTGATGTATATGGAACATAATTTGATAAAGTCCACATTTTTCAGTCTTAAGAGTATTATTTTTTATTCCAGTTTGCCTTCAACAGTTGTCATAAGATGTTGTATGCTTTAGTAAAATATTTACTTTAACAATAAAATCTAATGCCAGTCACTTGATTGATAATTTAACACTAACCAGTTGCACAATACTGACCAATCCTGTAAGGAGTCAAGTCTGCAAACATGTCAACATTAACATTTATTTCATCTGATTCAAATAAACTGATGGCAATTGTTTCTGGTGTTTTTTCAACAGCTTACATCAAGGAGCACTGTGCAGAGACAGTGAGGCATATCACTAGGTACAAAGGAGCTAAACAGCAACAGCAAGTGTGCGACAGCTAGATGGTACTTAAATTACATGTGATTTCTGAAAGACATTTAAACTTTAAAGTAGTTTAGAATTTTATCCCAGTCAGTTGGATTTATTGAAATCTGAAACATGATCATAATTTTTCTAATACGTTTGTTGGTTTTAATTACTGAATTAGATTGTAAAATTTTTTTTTTTTTGTTTTTAATACTATATATCCTATACAATGAAAACGAAGTTTCATTTTCCATTTAGGTCAGTTATTATTATAATTACTTTTCTGTATATTGTTGGTTCAAGGAGCATTGTGCAGAGAATGATACATCACTAGTTATGTAAGAGCAGTCTTAAAAAAATAAAAATAGTCTCATTTCCCATTTATGACAGTTGTTGTTATAATTTTCTACAGACTGTTTCTTCATCAAAAAGGTGTCAATTTCACTCATTTGTAGAACTGGAACAATATGTTAGAGATATAAAAACTTTAGCACCATTAAGGAATACAAACTACTCTGACGCATTGAAAACCTTACTTTTTGGGCTGAAAAGATTAGAGTTTTTTGTTTTGTCAATTTTTTAATGTTTGCTGTGAGCTTGCATGTGCAAAGTTTTACCATGCTTGCTACTAGCTGGTTGACACAGTCATGAGCTTATATACTCATTCCAAGACTGCTGCAAGCTTGCACATGCAAAGTTTTTGTGAGCTTGCTAGAAGCTTGTTGAAAGCATGCCATGAGCACATTTAAACTTGCTGTGAGCTTGCCATGACTTCTATATCCTATACAGTGAAATTGTGGGTTTGCACATCAAGTTACACATATACAGAGAGATCCCCCATTTTAAGTATCTGGAAAATTAATCAATTTCAAAATTCCATAGTACTAATTGTATTATCTAATAAAATATAAGGTGGTTTACACAAATTTGCATCAACATTATCAACCTACCTGGGGACTGTCAGATCTGATAGTTCCAGGATTTTCATAGACATTCTCATCACAGGCTCCTTTCCTTGAATTCTCATACTTGCTGTCTGCATTTATGCTTTTCACTCCCACGTCAACATTTTGATATATGTCTCCTGAAAAATGTTGCATCACATTTCTGTCACAAAATGACAAAGAATAAAAAAAATTAAACAAAAAAAAGCAATGATGCTTAAGCACTCTCAGGGTAACCTTCCAGACAGTTAAAGCCCAAACATTTGGTTCTAAAACCAGAGAGGATATTTGCTTTTGGAACTGAAACCAAATACACTATTCTGTACACAGTGGACTTAAAATCTGTGATTGAGACCAGGATTATTTGATCACAAAATGTGCAAGCTATGTTGGTAGAATACAGATTATACCCGTTATTTTCAATGCTGCAAGAACATTAACTGATTTTGAAGTAGTAGGAGAAAAGGCTGGTTCTGGCTCCAGACCCTCTCCCACTCTCAAAACAAATATAAATTACTCTCTCAGAGACTCTAAAATCCCACCCCAAAATGATTTTCACAAAATTAAAAGGCTGGTTCTAGCTCAAATATAATCTAAGACTTTTACCCACCCTCCAAATAAATATAAATTACCATCTTGGAGACCCTCCAAAAAAATATAAATTACATTTGTGAGCTCCACCAGCTTCCCAAATGACTAACCTCTACTGTGTGGACTTAAATAAATCTGCCGGATTTTGTTTGTAACAGATGTTGCCTCATATACATTACAGACTGGCAGTCTGGAAATCAATAAATACTCTACATTGGCCAAGCCTTACATGAAATCAATAAAGCACACCTGTTCAGTACGGCCTTATACACAAACATATATTTAAGATTTTAAAATTCTAAATGCGGATTCTGGACCAGAGACCCCATCCCCAACCCAGAGGATTTGTTGGAGATAGAATATCCTAGTTTAGAAACCTTTTTTGCTAGAAATCTTATATTAAGCAATGAAATATATGTAAATGAGGATTTTCCTATCTCAAAAACCCTCACCCATCTAAAATAAAATAAATATTTTCACTTACCTGTTCGCATATAATCCACTTGGTGACTCAATCACATGGAATTTCCAGAATGACTCATAATCATGTGATGTTTTAGAAAACACCCACATGGAATTTCCAGAATGACTCATAATCATGTGATGTTTTAGAAAACGCCCACATGGAATTTCCAGAATAACAGTATAAAAGGCAGCTGTAATTTTCTTAGTGGTCAAGGCACTGCTGCACTTTCAAGAGGACATATTTACCAAGCGGATTATATGCAAACAGGTAAGTGGAAATATTTTTTGAGATTATTTTTATTGTTCATACCTCGTCACCAATGATCAATGTTTCAACCGTTGATATTAGAAATATTTCATCATCGCAATAATAGAGACTAAACTTTACCGCTCACACAGCGATGAGATTCAAACAAATCCTTTATTTGCGATTTGTTAAGAGGATATTTTTTGTTGATAAAATATACTTTTGACCGATCGAGATCGATGGTAAGTTTAGTATATTTTTGTTGACCTATCGGACCATGAAAATTTTTAAATTCCGCTGATAACTTCTGGCTCAATTGTTCAAGGTAATTGAAATACTCGCTGTCATCAGATCTGATAAGTGAAAGTTTTAGCTTGCCACCAGCAACGTTATTGCTGCTGAAACATATACCTGATGTTTCATTATTAACTTCAGCTGTCAATTGTTTGCCGTCCATCATTAGATATTTGATCCTGCTATTGTAGCTATTTGTGAGTGTCTAATTTTTGAACATTGTTTCTAAAGTTTACATAAAATTTCATACCTTAGTCATCGAATATAATATCGAGTATAGATCTATCATCAAAACAATAACCAAGTGCAAATGTATCTATTCCATTTTTGCAATAACATTTGTCATCAAAATTACTCAATCCGCGTTTGATAATGACATCTGTTTCGAGTTTATGACGATTTGTTCGAATAGCCATTGCTCTTATAAAACTAACACCGCCGTCAAGCGCGTACTTGTAATCATCAAATTTCATAAACTTTTTAACAAAATCGCAAGGCAGACCTTTTGCCTTTCTCGTTATTTTATTATTGTCCAGCAATACGGCGTACATTTTACTGCGCAATCCGATAAAGTATTTGATGATGCTCAAGTTCATTTCATCTTTGAACTTACCAATAACCTTTTTATTTATATCATTATGAAATTTACTGTCACAAGGGTAATCGGAAAGATCAAACAGATGTCAATTATCGTATATGTCCTGACAGACGTCATCACATTCGATTTCACACACGAGCGAGTCGGTATCAGTAAACAATAGTCTACTTGACGGCCACTGATTTTTAACAAAATTATAATGAAAATCGTACATGAGCCACTTTGATAAATCTAACACGGAAGCTCCGATGTAAATTGGCTTATTTAGTTTTAGATTTGTTTTTCTTCTTTGTATCGCTACAAGATTTTCATTAAAAATTTTCATGCTAACAAAATTGTCATCCGACACAAGTTTATTTCTGCGGTTGATATCATTAACTAGCTCGATATTTACTCGTTTTCTAATATTTTCCATCGTCTTACCAAAAACAGAATTGTTCATAAGCTTAAAGAAGTTTTTTTCAAAATCAGTTTTCGCTACAGCTCTTTTAGAAGTGTTCGAGTTAATATAACCTCTCATCAACGGCGACTGATTAAACTTTAAAACTCTCTGAACTTTCCTCAACACAAGACCAGCATCTACTGCTTGTTTTAAAACTTTATAATGCAAAACATAATTTTTCTTATCGAGTAAATTTGGTACTAGTTTTTTTACTATAGAATTTTGTCTTGGTGATGCTGTCGCTTGTTGTTCTTGAGATAACATACTATAATTTATTATCATCGATTCCCCACAGAAAGGATAATCGTTGTGTAAATTATGTAATGAAATAGGATAATCGAGATCAACTTCAAGGAAATACGAAATATCGTCGGGTATCTTTTTTTCTGTCTCCGATAAAAATTGTTCAGATGTGATCCAACAAAATCCACCCAAAGGCATTGGTTCTGCCACAGAATAACCGTACAAATTATTTCAATCTAGATAAACTATATACTTCGAAGGTAGTTTAGGATTGTACTCTTTTAGGTATTTGTTGTTTGCTTCAGCATATTTCTTTGTTATAACGCTAATACCGCCTCTGATACCTTTTTTGATAAAATTGAACATATCAACATCAGTCAGTAATTCTAACTTTACTTTACTAAACTTTAACAGAGCGTCCCATGACAGCCCGGGAGCAGAATAATACCAACAAGGATCTAGTCCAAAATTATTATAGCTCACTTTTCGAAAACTTTTAAAAACATCTGCTAACAATAACACGTCAGTTTTCAAATATAAATCATGATAATTGCCAAACGTCTTACAATCAAATTCTTTCCAAAAATCTTGTGCATATTTGTACTCGTCATCGGTTATATTTTCATTTTTAAGTTGCGAATAAAATTTTTCTTTGCTAGGTAAAGATGTTTCATCAAATTTACTCCAATCATCGAGATACTCATACGGAAATACTCCTTTTTTAGTCAGTAGATTAAATTTATCTCCAAAACAGTCTCGTAGGTTATCAAACTCGCTACAACCTTTCACTAGCTCATCCAATGATGCTGCCATAAACTGTAGGCTGTCAATAAAACGCAACTTACCTAAAGTAACTGACATATACTTTTCAAAATTATTTGGAATACACTTGATTACGTTATTAAGTTTTAAACTAGATATTATGTTGGGATCACCAAAAGCTTCTACGATAACATGGCTATCATATCCTTGGAAGTTGTGAAGAACAACTGGAATAAAATTTGGAGCATGAAATTTTAAATTACACTGATCATGAGCCGCTCCACGATACTGTCCGGTCAAATGGCAATGGTCATGTACTTTTTGTTATCAGGTGAGTCAAAAGCTTTTTCACAAATATGACAAAATTCCGCTTGCTCGTGATCAGATTCTTGTTGAGATGTTAGTTTTATCATTGGAGTTATTCTTTTTAAACTATTAAATATATTATCAACTTCGTTAATTAACTGCTTGAGAAGCCAAACAGCTGGATTTCTACCATGATATAATTTGATTGGTTTAGATAATCTCGAATCAGCACAGCAAACTATCTTATATGCTACCCCACATGGAACATGATTTTGAGTTTTTCTTGTACTCGATTGGTTAGGATTATTTTCTACGCCAAGTACAGGCTGAAGTAAGCATTCGAAATCGGCGTATATAACGAAAGGAATTTTTAGTTTGTGATTGTGATTGACAAACTGTAATAAACTATTTTCTTTGGATGGCATTGTTATTCGCTGTACGTCACTACAGTACTGCAAATGCTTTTGTAATGTTTCATTGTTTTCACAACCGTGCAAACAGCGATAACAAAAGAACGTTTTTTTTATTTCGTTTATTATACTGTCTGCCAACTAGTCCATTAGAGCTTTTAATCCAAACGTAATGGTTCTTATAAAACAGAAAGTTTATCGTTGACTGTGAAGATTTTTCTGAAATATATCTCGGATAGACATTTTCTTTTTCATCTAGTCCGAAAACATTTATTGAAAAATTTTGCTTTTCAAACTTTGGCATTTGATTTTCTGCAACTGGAAAGTCGATGCCATTAAAATTTAATTTTGATATGTGACTAATATACTTGTCAACACGATCAGTATTTTTTTCTGCTGGAAATAGCGCAGAAAGAATAGCCCACTGAAAACATCTGTTATCGACGTTCTTTACGTTTATACAGCATTTTTTATTTTTGATTTTTTGTGGCAGGTCAGTATATGAACTACTGTGTAATACGTTATATTTTATTGTATGAAATAAAATTTCCGTAATAATTTCAAACTTCCAACCCGAACCCAATTCGGTAAATTCTTCTATCTTTTTCCAAATTTCCTGGTGTATTTCATCAGCTAGTGACAAAAGATCAGTCCCAAGCAGAACACGCCTTGATTTTGCATTAATGTAAGGGTATGCGATTTCCTCGCTAGTCACAAGTAGCTTTGAAAACATAGCATGATATTGCACTAATATTCTTAGACCCTTATGTTTTTCAAGTTCACGTTTTACAGTTGGCTCTAGCAAATGATAGAGATTTGTTGCAGTGAAATTTACTAGTACAATTTGTTTATCAAACCGATAACTGTTGTCAAATCCTATAAAGGCAGTCGCTATTTTTTTCAGGTTCTCCCATAAGGCTCTTTTTGGCAATATCACGTAATTTCAACATTGTTATATATATAGCGTAATATTATATATCTAATTGTTTGTTCGATCGATAACTCACCGCACGCCAGTTGAAAATCAATTAGAGATATAAAATCCTTATAGTATAATGACAGAAATTCTGAGATATATGAGACTGACAACGGAAGAGCAAGAAACTTATCATGTTCATCCAAAGTATAACCTATTTTGCTGGAAATGCATTGGGTTCGGTTATTAACATAAAATCTAAAAGATCTATTGGTAGAGCAACACCAGCTGGAATGATAATTTCAGTGAAAGGTGATGACACAGATATGACTGAAATGTTAAGAAAAGATTTTATTTATACTTTATTCTGCGATGATATTCCAGAAGGACAACAAGTATATAAAGTAACTAATTTAATCAGCTTTAATCGATTAGTGATGATAATATTGAAAATTTAGCTTTACAAGATGAGTATCAACCTCATCCGGTATTTGATTTATATGAGGCTAATGATCGCGGGATAATTCGACATATAAGAACAAAACATGTTATTGGTTTTATGCAAAACAGCGGCTATTTGACTGTAGTTGTTCGTAGAACTAAAACTGACTATGTTTGTTATCTATCACATCGTTTTGTGTATGAAACATTTAATGGCGCTATTCCAGATAATTTAGCTATCGACCATATTAACACCATAAAGACAGATAATCGTTTAGAAAATTTAGATCTAGTTACACAACAAGAAAACACCTGACGTGGAGCTAATTCTGATGGATCTAATTTTAAAGATCCAAAATCAATTATTTCAGTCAATATTGAGACTGGAGAAGAAATGAAATTTAGATCAATAACAGCTGCCACAAAATATCATAAAATTGATCCTCGTGCAGTAAAATTTGTAGTGACGGCAGAACTAAAACAGCAACGTCAACATCCGCATTTGATAGATTTAGTTTCAAATATGATGATTAATTATATTTTGTAATTCTGTCTTAGTAAGACGGCTATAAGCAAACATCAAAATATCATCGCGATCAAATTTTAATGTTATAAAAGCACTATCATTAAGTTTATTTGTTTCTGCTGCTGTTAGTAATACTCTATCATTTTCGCCTGGCATTACAATAACGTCAACAGAATATGCACTATAACCCGACAGACATTTTCGAACTGCCTCAGCCAATTCCTTGTAATTTAATATATTAACCTTTTGATGATATTTTACATCGGGAGATTTCGTTTCGCTGGTCATTATTTTAATAAATTATAAAAAAGTATATTATAATATGAACTTGATGAAAAGACTTGATGAAATATATTCGGAAGATTATAACCTCAGCAATGAAGTCACCAACGACAAAGTCACTAACAACAATTTAATCTCTACCGATATAGACAAATTTTCTAGTTATAGCGAAGATGATATTTTGTACAACAACAAATCTGACGTTGATAAAGTAGTTACTGTCGCTGACAGAAAAAATTACAGCAGACCAACAACTGGACGATATAATGTTAAGTATCACATTGCAAAAAAAATAATAAAATTTAATTTTACTATTACCGAGAAACAAATATTTTGGCAGCTTATCAAACCGTTTTTAAATCTGAAGATAACTGGTCAACAAAGGAGCATAATATACGATTTTATTTTTGCTAAGATATTTAATTTAATGCCAGTTGATAATGAAAGAAAATTACATTTAATTTCGTTATAAAACTATCAAATGTAAATCTGTACTTGTGAAATACGAACAAATTTACAATAACATTATAAATAATTTTGCATCGACTTAGTTGGGATCCAACTATTAAATTTATCGCTATACTCACACCACTTAACTAAACTTTTGTCACCGCGTTTTCGGATAACTTTTTCAATAACGAAAACATCTTGTTCAGTTTTTTGTAGTTCTTGTTCATAAAAACTACCTATGATCGGCTCACCTAACAAATCTTTTAACGCGTATGTTACAGGTATTGTTAAAAGTACTTTATCAACAACAAATATTTCTTCACTCCAGTCTGGAGTAAATCCTTTTTCAAATACTTTTTTCGTCAGAGAAATTCTAACTTTATCACTGACTTTAAATTTATGTCTGCGGTACATATTTTCATTTGCAAGAATCGGATTTTTGATTGCGTCATTTGGCGACAGTTTAGTGGTTCGATGTTTTGTGTTATTATATTTGTCAACTATCTGCGGAATATCATCAATATATTTACTGGTATTTTCAGCTGTCAAATATTTATGTATTTTTTCATTTAGTGTGCGATTAAATCACTCGACAACAATGTTTTTACCTTCGTTTCCTGTAACATAGCTTTTGATATTATTTTGTTCTAAAAACTGCTCAAACTTTTTATTGAAAAATTCTGCTCCGTGATCGCTCCAGATTTTATTTGGTTTTCTTTCTGTACTAACGATAATCTGTTTTAACGCATCAGTCATTGACGTTCCTGTTTTATCCGAAACTGGAACACTAAAAGCATATTTACTAAAAACATCTACAACGTTAAACAAGTATTTCTTATTATCATTAAAATGAGCTAGATTTGACACATCTACTAAATCTATCGCCCAGATATCATCAACGGCATTTGCGACAACTTTACATCGCGTAAACTTTTTTTTTTTAGGTTTGTGTAGTTCAGCTGCTAGATCATCATACAATTCCTTTCCGAGTCCTAATTTATATTTTGCTCCAACAAAACCCTGTACCAGCCTTCTATCAAAATGTTCTCGCATATTTGTCGGCTCCATATCACGCAGTTCGTCTAACATTACTTTATCACAATCCGATGTTGAGTTTTCTGCACGAGCGTTATGAGGACGTTCGATATCCCGAGAACAGATATCATGGCGCATTGCTATTTCATCAACTTGATTGTAAGGTCTTTTCCTGGCAGCGGATTATCATTTTCATCTAGTTGTTTATCAAGAGGATTATAAGGTCCAGTGTATTTATGACCTGGTAATGTCCAGCCGCCTTTGGTTTTGGTAATTTGCCAATCAATTTATGTACATCTATACCTGTTCCAATTATTTCTCTGCTGTTACAACGTTGACAGTATGTGACAATTTTATTTTGCTCAAGACATAAATCTTTGTCAGAATCGCAGTTGCATATCATTCTATTTAAATAACTTTTACAATATTTGTTTTCAATCATCTACTAAAATAACGTCTCTGACAATGTCAGAGCAACCAGCTCCCGACGACTTCTTTAAAAACATACCTTTTCTTTTTCCGCAGATTGCACAAATACTTTTCAGCATCGTCCTGTTGTTTTTTGTTTTTTTCTGTTGTTTCATTGATATTTTCTGTTTTAGTTATACATTTGAGACAATATGTTGACATTATATACACAAGTTTAGATAAAATTAACTGCAAGCTTTAGATAGCTTTACAAAAATTTATTGCAATCTCATCATTAGCGCGAAAAGGTTGCTTGTCAAACTGTAAAATAAACTTTAAAAAATTAAATTTCCTGACATTGTCAGATGATTGAGACATTTGTTTAATAAACATTATACAATAATATCCGCAAGCAGAAGTTCCAACAGGTTGAAGTTGATTGGACGAATAATATATTATTTTATATTTTTGTTTCATATATTTTTTTTATTGCATCGCTCGGAGGAAGTCCAAACGAGTCAAAGTGATTGTTATTATAAACTGCTACCCAATGTGTACCAGAGCTGTCACTGAAATCTTGTATATTTATCACACACGAACCACCTGATGCAACACCTTCGGTGTTAAGTTCATCTTTGGAGTAAACTCTGTGAAATCTGGGAACCGATCCTAACTTATCAAGTATGTCAAAGTTACTTAACAGGGAGGCCGTGTTCCAAGCAATGTTAGTCCTCGTCCTCCTATTCCTAGCAGATTTGGCAGTAGACTTCCCGCTAGTCCTGCTAAAAGTGGAGCTATTGGAAGAAATCCTCCTTGTTTCGTCTGCCGGCGTTTTGTTGTTTTCTTTTTTTCCGTTGCTGTTTTTCTTCGTTGTGGCATTATATTTATCAGTCACATAAAATTTATCTTTAGACTATTTTCTTTATACCACTGCCAACAATTCCACGACCTTCAACTGCTTTTTTCGTTGCGCCAGATATTGCACCAGACGCTGCTGCTAATCCTAATGTACCTAACACCGGTAAAATTTTAAGTAATAACGTGCTGGCCATCACTGATAGTGCCGGACCAAAGAAACCACCTTGTTTTGACATTGCTGTTATTTGTGTGGCACTTAAATTTAAAACAAAAGGTTTTTTACGATCAAACCTGTTTACTTGTTTTTTTGTCAACATTAATTTTGTTAAAATACCCTTGGAAATGTTAGGGTTGATTTTTAATGATACCTGTCTCTGCTTTGCAACAGCAGCTGCTAATTTTTTAACTTGACCATCAGTCAAATATATTTCTTTTATAATATATTTTGTCATCTTATATAACGATTGCAGATTAAACTCAAAGTTTGTTCAAACTTGTACTGTCATTTTACCTCCAACAGAATCTATCGTAACAAATCTGTCGCTGATCACCAAAGCATACACATACAACTGCGCTACTGGAACTGCTCCAAGTGTCCAGGTAATTTCAATATCAGCTGTCGAATCAACTGCTCGCTCGCTATGTTTACTAACATCAAAATAAAATATTGGATAAAGTGTACGAAATTCCTCTACTGATATCTGAGATCCATCTTCAACATCCTGATATTTTTGCACTGCGTCGAGCAGATACATGTAAGGTTGAGTAATATTTTTATTAGCGTCATCCGCAAAATTGCATTCTATCGCTCGTTCTGGATATTGCTTCAAATTTAGTCTAGCATATATTTGTCTAACTTCAGCGTTATCAAATATCACATTATTTTGTTGTTGGTTACCGCGTCGCGCTTGCTGTTAAAATACAACAAATAATTGCCTCGGCAGTTGTTCGCTTGATGTTGTTGTAACTCGCCATGTGTAGTCCGTAGTATTTGGAACTGCTGTTTGATATATTTTATGTTGCTGAAAATAAATTCTATTTGTATGTTTGTCGAGTATACTGTTTAAATCTGACATTTTATCGATTGACGGAGTTATTCGTGGCATCCATAGCGCAAGTTTGTTTATGATAAATTGTACATCAGCTCCGCCTGACCTAAACAGGCAGTCGTTTTGTTCTGCTTGATCTAAAATAAGTGTATGTTTAACTCCACGAAATACTTTGTTGTAATCGCGACAAAAGACAAATATTGTACTTAACGGAAGCATCATTGTAATTTGACGTGATCCTTCTGCAAGTTCTTTTCTTCTAGCAAAACCTTCATTGTAACATACATTTCTTACGCCAATTGTGTTGTTGATTAAATTTAACATTACGACAGCGGTCGCAGCTGCAGCTGGTGGGGTTATACCCAAATTATTACAAGCAGCAGTAAGCGAGGCTCTTACAACGTCTACATTAGCGTCTGCGGCTGGTGCGGCTATACCTAGTGCGTCCACATTAACAATAAGAAAAGTTCTTACAATTACAAGATCTGCAGCAGCGTCAGCTCCATGTAATAAAACACCTTTCGAGAAAAGTTCGGTTGATTCAGCTAAACCATGTCCAGTATCTTCAAACCGCATCATGTTTGTTGCAGTTGATCTGGAGTAATCGTCGGAAAACGAAATAATATTTAAAATTGTACTTGCAACTTGCAAGTGACTCGAAATATCTTCTACAGTTTGATTAGCTACTTGATATCTAGCACTTTTGAATAAGCACCAGCCATTATTTATAAGAGCTACTTCTGTTCCAGCTGCAATTGCAACAGGCGGATTGGCTACTGTCATAATTTGACCGCGAACTTCTAACATTGCCTTATGTGGCAGTAGAAATACATCTTCGTCTCGAGTATTAAATGTTCTAATACCAGTTTTATTTGGTTCATTAGTATTTTCATTGAGATATTCAACATACTCAAATTCTGTTACAGTGTCATCAGTGTCATAAGTTTCTGCCAAGTCGAGATAATTTTTAACAGACATTTTTTATTTATTAGATTATATAAAATTTTACTGCGGCGCTGTTACTTTAGATATTAAGTTTTGTATAATCTGCTTGCCTCTTGGTGATAAAAGTTTTTTCGTTGTTGTTATCATAGCGCGTTGAGTTTCTTTTGTTGGAGCGATTTCTGATATAACTTGTTTTATCTCAGATGTAGACGGTGCGCCTTTAATTTTATCAGCTATTTTTTGTCCCACCGCAGTTCCAGCAGCAGATGCAGCTCCAGTTGCAAATGCTTTACTTGCGTCAAGTGCAACTGGTGCAACTTTACGCGCGATTCCCAGAATATTTTCAATAACTTTAGTAAATATATTTCCCAAAAATCCTCCAATTATTTTTCTTCGGTAAAGTTTCTTTCTCTGCTTCATTATATCTGAGGTTGTATAATTTTTATTGTCAATCACGAAGTGATTGCGCGCAAGTGTAAATAATATGCAATAACCTCATTGTTCAGATCCAACTGTCGTCCAGATTGATCTGTCAACTTTATATTTATTGTTGTTATTTGATTTTCAACATTTAACGGATAATAAATAACTTGCCGTGGACTCATTTGCATGAGAGAACCTGGTGGAACATCTGGCGAGAAACTATATATTGTTTGCCCTTTACTGCCCTGGGCTGAGTAAGATCCGGAAGCAATAGAGCAATTTACTAATATTGTGTTTACGTCAGTTATATTTACCGGCAGTTCACCGTCAAATGTTAAAGTTTCTACTGGTGCATAAGGTCCATACTTATTGTGAGTAAATCCTATCAGCGATGCAATACTTGATGCTGATGAAAAATCGACTAACATATTATTTTTTTAATGTTATCCTAGCTCGTAACGTGTTATAATTTGGTTTCAGCTCAAAATCATCAGCGACGCCGCCAGCCTTTGTTATAAGTTCTTTTATTGCCTTATTTAGATCAGTGACATTATAAGCTCCTTGTGGAATTTTAAATGTTTTCCATTGCGTGTCTCTTACTGAAATAAATGTAAATTTGTCGTTGACACCAGTTTTTCCATTAGCCATGGAATTCCAACATGTACATGAAATTAGTCCAATTTCATACTGTTTTTCAGTATCAAGTTGTATTGGCGGAATATAATTTACTGAAAAATTTGCGCTATCTTTTGCGGCTGTACTAGAGTCCAGTAATAATGTTGTTGACATTGTTATTTATTATATTTTTATAAAATTAAGTCGTTGCGATTTATATTAAATCGCTATGTAAAGTTTCGTACTCGTCAGATGTTAATAATTTTTCTGATCTTAGATGATCAAGTATGTCAATAATTTCATTATCAATTTCAACACTAATATTACCAGCTTCTTTTGATGATATCAACAGCATTAATCTGCCTATCATTTCAACAGTTGATGTAAATATTTTTACACCAGTTCCAGTTCTTGCTCTTACATCTTTCCTATATTTTTTAACGCGATTTTCATCGACTGATTTAAATTTCCTGTGAAATTTCCACCCTTTACCGTATTCTCTTCCTCTATAATCTTCCACTGTTATGCGAAAGACATCAGCGACAACACCTTTCCTAATTATAATAAATAGAGGAATTAAATCTTCTTTTTTAGTTGCTCTTAATTTAGCGTCAGCATTATTACTATCTGTAATTATATTTTTTAAATCACTAATAAATTTATCGTATCTTTCTTCTGACCAAGTTCTTATATTATCAATATCTTTTATATTATTATCTTTTAAAAAATTATTATATTCCTCATCTGTTATTTTATCATTTGCTTTTTTTCTATAAAATTTTATTTTTTCGCCAACTTCCATAAACTTTACTGTTAACTCGCTGACTCTTTCTTGTTCTTCTTCAATATCCTCTAATTTTTCTGATAATTTTCCTAATATCGTCCTAATTTCATGTGAAGTTAATTCTGCTATCTTCTTTCAAATTTTCAAATAAAATTGGATTATTGATCAGCCGGTTTAGTTCGGTTTGTTTATCGGCAGGATCAGCAATATTCCCTACAAGTGCCTCAGCCAACATTCTTTTTTCCTCGTCAGATCTAGCAATAATTTTTGCAGCAGCTGCTTCTTGTTGTTCTTTAACTAATCCAACCAAACCTTTTTCCTGTAGTTGCTTAACTGCTTCTTCTGATAGTGGTTTAGTTTCAGGTTGTTTTCCAAGCAGCGCCTCAGTAACTGGTTTGAGAATTGTAGCTGTTGTTTCTGCGGCAGTTACTTGTCCACGTCGTGCTTGCTGTACTTTTTGTTTAAATGCTGCTTGAGATTGAGGAAGTTTTTTTAGATCTTCTATATGTTTTCTATATTTTGCTTGTTTATCCATACTTATTATATATAAATTTTCTAAAATTTTAAGATGTGGAAAATACCTTACTGCAGGTAATTTTCAATACAACAGCGAAACATTTTAATTGGATCATTTGTAAGTTTATCAAATAAGAAAAAGTTATATTTATCCTTTGTAGCTTTATGACATAATTCGATAAATTTATCTTTTGTTACATCGCCACACTGCTCGTTCGCGATATTTCTAACGTCAACATTGTCCAGTCCCGGAAATAATATAAAACAACCAGTATTTCGCCGAATAAATCTGTCAACATTATAAAAAACTTGAGCTAAATAAACAGAATTACATTTCTTATTATGCGACAGTGAAAAATACGGTCTTATTTTATTCATCTCCGTATTATTTAGCGGAATATCGTCAAAAACTACTATCTTATGTTCATCCGAATTAAGTTGATTAACTGGAACAAGATCTTCTGGTTGTCTGATTATAAAAAAAATCTTCACCAGCCTCAAGATCATCACGAAGTGTGTCATTATATTTGCTTTGTAGCTCGTACTTATCTTGCTGTGGATTAATTGTGTAAATATAAACTCGATCGTAGTTAAAATTATCACCGAGAATCAAGTTCATTTGCAAATTTGTTTTTCCCGACCCAGTTCGCCCAACAATAAGGTAATGACAATCTGGAAGTTCATTGTTATGTTTATGTTTCACCAACCGCTCTGCCATCGTTGTTATATAAAATTGTATAATAATAAATAAATAATGAGCTACTATACAAAATTTGGAACAATATTAACAGATTCGTCGACTGAAGCTCAGCAAGGTGACTTATCTAAATATGCAACTCTTGATCGGCTCAGAAATGAAATAGATAATTTATTAAATATCACAAGTGTAGATCAAAATGAAGTTGTTGTTTTCCAGGATAAACAAGGACGATTAAAGACAAGTAATATACAACTGTCAGATGTACTCATACGAATTCCTACCGTGGTTGTTAATAATATCGTTACTTTTACTGACCAAGGTAAGATACAAGATTCCGGTAAGTCAGTTAACGATTATGTTAAAAAAGCTGGTGATTCATTCACGGGTGACATTATCATGAATCGAAATAAAATTACAGGCCTTGGAAACCCAACCACAGATAATGACACTGCAACAAAAAAATATGTCGACGATCAAGAATCTAAGTACGTATTAGTCAACGGCGGTATAATGCGTGCATTTCTCAACATGAACAATAATGGTATTAATAATCTCAGAACACCGGAATATGATTTTGATGCTGCAACGAAGAAATATGTCGATGATAAGGAAATTCCAATAACAACTTCGTTAAAAACAATCAATGATGAAATGACTACACTCAATACTAATTTTTCTAATCATGTACAAATGTTTCTAAATTTTCGTAGAAACATAAACAAACCCTTTAAAGAATTTTTTGGGGAACAACCAACCGTTGACATAAAACTCGCTGACATTAACACAAAACTAAACGATATTGTCAGTGGAATACCTAATATTGCTCAAAAAACTAATCCGACTAAAATTCCACACGGACAAATTAAAAATATCGTGTACACAGTAGCATCAGGATCATCAACATGGACACCACAAAATAATACTCTTGAACATACCGCAGAAGTAACTGGGTTATACAGTCTGTCCATGTATGGTTTGGAAATTACTGCAGCCACTTCATTATCACCGAATGTATATTATAATCCATTACTGGTGATGCTAAATAAGAACACCAAAGAAATATTTACGTTGACATCAACGGAAATACCCCCGAGACGTTATTGGTGGTGTCTGGAATTTATAGCTGAAACTTCTTAATTAATTACTTAACGTCATTAGGTATAACAAATCAAACCAGGAACCAGCACTATTGTAAACTAATATTATATAATGAAAAAATATATATTTGATTTCAATCACATTTCAAAAGAAATTCCAAAACAAGATGTTGACGCGTTAATGCAGTATTACAGATATTATCATAAAAAACTTCGGTGCGTAAAAAAATGTTATAAATATTATAACAAAATACTTCGAGTAATATCATATTTACCACTGCTAATGACTAGCTCAGGTATAATTTCAAGTGGAGCATCATTAAATCCGTTTTTGTTAATAATATCAGGCGTTGGTGTTTCTCTTGCAACAGCGTGTAAAAAGATTGAACCTCGACTTGTGATTAAAAAAAAATACCTGCAAAACAGCAAGTATAACAAAAAATTACTTGATCAGATACGATCTTACTTGCGAGGTGTAAAACATGATATGGACGATCTAATATGCGAGTTTTGTACTATCAACAGTATGTTAACAAATATCCTACCAATGAGTTAGCAGGTATGAAAAAGATTATCATAAAAAGTATGATAATGATAGAGTATGAACATTTTTCACTTACCTTCTCGCTCGGTGAAGATGTCCTCTTGAAAATGACCACTAAGAAAATTCTAACTGCTTTATATACTGCTATTCTGGAAATTCCATGTGGGCGTTTTCTAAAACATCACATGATTATAAGTCATTCTGGAAATTCCATGTGGGTGTTTTCTAAAACATCACATGATTATGAGTCATTCTGGAAATTCCATGTAGGTGTTTTCTAAAACATCACATGATTACGAGTCATTCTGGAAATTCCATGTGATTGAGTCACCAAGCAGATTATATGTGAACAGGTAAGTGAAAATATTTATTTTATTTTAGAGGGGTGAGGGTTTTTGAGATAGGAAAATCCTCATTTACATATATTTCATTGCTTAATATAAGATTTCTAGCAAAAAAGGTTTCTAAACTAGGATATTCTATCTCCGACAAATCCTCTGGGTTGGGGATGGGGTCTCTGGTCCAGAATCCGCATTTAGAATTTTAAAACCTTAAATATATGTTTGTGTATAAGGCCGTACTGAAACAGGTGTGCTTTATTGATTTCATGTAAGGCTTGGTCGATGTAGAGTATTTATTGATTCCCAGACTGCCTGTCTGTAATGTATATGAGGCAACATCTGTTACAAACAAAATTCGGCAGATTTATTTAAGTCCACACGGTAGAGGTTAGTCATTTGGGAGGCTGGTGGGGCTCACAGATGTAATTTATATTTTTTTGGAGGGTCTCTAAGATGGTAATTTATATTTATTTGGAGGGTGGGTAAAAGTCTTAGATTATATTTGAGCTAGAACCAGCCTTTTAATTTTGTGAAAATCATTTTGGGGTGGGATTTTAGAGTCTCTGAGAGAGTAATTTATATTTGTTTTGAGAGTGGGAGAGGGTCTGGAGCCAGAACCAGTCTTTTCTCCTACTACTTTTGACACAGCCAGATTGCAAATGCATTAAGTTTACTGATTTACTATAATATTTCATGTTCAAGTCTCGCAGCAACTTAAAACTTAACATCAATAGAGAAGTATCAATTTCTTATTATAAATGTAATTTTTACATGACTTTCTACACCTGCCAACCTTGCAGGCATCGGCTTTTTCACCCATTTGGGGATCAGTGTGTAAGCAAAGAACCTGGTACAATGCACTGTAGTACTAAAACCTTCAGAAAGTGACTGCAGTTCAATAGCAAGTAATCTGAGGAATGGTGGCAGTTTATTTCTGACTACCACTACCATTTAACTGCCTCTATCACATCTAATTATTCAAACTGCCTAGGGCTGATGTTGTCACAGTGAATCAAACTGGCATTTGCTCACTCATAAATGTGAATCAAAGATGTACCAGGGCAAATAGAAGCTAAGCTGTACTCCTCCGACTTGGCAAGCACAAATGTTTAACAAAATTGTGTTTTTAAACTTTATGGCCATTACTTCATTTGCAATTCACGAGTTAAGTGTGAGCTCCAGCAATATATCACATGCTACATACATGACATGCAACAGGGAATTCCAATGACATAATTAGATGATGACTGTTCAGATGAATGTACCTGAAAATCTTAATTTGCATGATATTCTTACTGGAGCCATATTATACGTACATAAATTATTTAACTACTTGGAATATACCTTTGTCAACCATTGCTAATCATGTGTTGATTTATCATGGGTGCTTATGTATCCACAGAAACTCCACAGAAAGAACGTAAAACAGAAAGATCAATAAAATCATCAAGGTACTTTCTGCTACAATGGCTGACAGATACAGATAAAGGAGTGGTATGCTGCATGTGCACAGAGCAACAGGACAAGTTGTCAGCTCACAACTACTCAGAAAAGTTTATTGATTGCTGTTTTTGTTGCACTGGGGACAAATGACCTTACGCGAGATGATAGACTGCTCTGCCTACCAAATCACATAACAAGATGCCCTGCTAACCTCCGACAAACATGCAGTATTTGGCAATGAAATATGTTTCAGCTTAAGTGATATGTTTATTCAAATTCAATTGTATTGTTCTTAAAAATGTAAAAATTTCAAAGTTGCATTAATTATACTGCAGTAGAAAATCTTTATATTTGTAGTTCAAGTTTGTATATCAATAATATAATTGTGTTATTTCAGTAAATAATAAAAATCAATTTTAAAGCTGCTTGAGAAAGATATTAATATATTTAGTATATAATCTTATCCTTATTAATTAATTAATTATATATATATATATATATATATATATATATATTCTGGCTTATGTTCATACTGCATTGGAAGTAAATGAACTAAAAGTTCATAATAAAATCATAAATAATTACTGTTTAGAAGTATACTGTTGTACATAACAATTTTAAAGTTCTACTATGTTCGTCAAATGGAATTCTGATCAATGATGTCTTTTAATGTAAACATGTAAATGCATGCTTAATACAACAGATGATAATTATCTGAAACCATTGTTTTTGTACTTCTTTATTACATTTTTGTATCCCCACTGCTCCATCAACCCAATGAGAAAGTAAAGAGTCACTCAAGTGTCTGAAAGAGTGAGATGATAAATCATTATTTTTGGGACAAGCCAACAGTAAAACGTAACTTTTCCAACTTTAAAATGATGCAGTCTGGGGTTCAGTGTTTCCTATGCAAGAAAAATAATATATATCAAAGCCCGAAAGTTGGGGGGTGTGTTTGTGTGTATCTCCACCCGTATTCTAGAAACATTTATTTTTACACATATTTTTCAATTTCAATTCTTTTCATTTTCTTCAAGCCATCAACGGGACATTCTTTTCTATATACTTTTATGCACACAAACATGTTGTCTTTGTTTCCATATAAAGTTGATCATACACACAATCACAAAAAAGTCTTCATCCACTTAAGTTTTGTTTATGTTTCAGGAAAGGAATAAATCTAATTCCTCCATTTAGATGATCTGGATATCAACAGTCAGAATTACAAGGCTCCCACAGCCTTCTTTTCATCCTTATTGATCAAGACAGCAACAAATCATTGCAAAAATTGTAAATACTTATCATAATTCATTATTACAACAAGCAGCTTGTCCGAGGAAACTGGCAGATGTAAACAATGCCTGGAGGTGTGTCTAATTTATGCTTGCTGATTAATTGATCAGCATGACTGACAAGTGATGACAGGTCAATTGATAGCCTCCCATTTAGAAAGTGCAGTACACTTTTTTCCCCACTCAATGCCCTACAGTTAAGATCAGTCAGAGAATGTGAACAGTGCAATAAGTCAGTTACAAAAGCAATACTGTGTCAAACATTCTCTTCATAAATGTCCATACATTCACTAAGTATAGGAAACATTTTTGGAACTATAATTGGATATGGGATCTGGATGAAACAACATTAGGATAATAAATTCATTAGCATAATTTTGTTATTCTGCTAAATATTTCAATAAATAAATTAATCATATTTTTACCATCAAGAATGAGTACAAGGACTTTTAGTCAATCTAAGAGACATATTACTTAATTAAAATATGAAAAGTAACATGTACCAACCTCTAGAAGTTTTCCCGAGCCTTCCTTTTGCTGCTCCTGCAATATTCATAAATCTACAATATATACACGTACACAAAAACTGAACCTAATTTTAGGTCTACATTTAAATGACGCCTGGCTTATCATGACTGATAAAACACTATTGTATTGGTAGTTGAAGTGCAAAACTGAAGTCTGCTGCCCATGATGATCAAATAGAGTAATACAAGTTTTCGAAGCCAAAATGAGGATGATGTGGAACCTGGGGCCATATCTTCTGTAAATGAAGTCATAGAATGATGGAAATCAAACGGCCTTATCCACAGGATGTAAAGCTGAAGACTAAATTTAGATGGAATCCAAATATATTTTATTAAGTAATGGTTGAAAAACAAATAAAACAGCACAGTCAATCAGGGATCCTTAACTCTAATATGATGCCCAAGTGGACCCGATATTGTTTAGTAAGGCAGTTTACACAATATAAAATAGATAAATGATGGACAGGTGGACCATCACTGAAATTACCAATTCACCCAATACTCATGTACCGCTAGCCGGACTGCCTGACAGGTGAACTGCATATATGATATATTATAGCGTAAAAAGAACTAATAGAGAAGTACTCTCAAATTCTTTAATAACAACTATTTAGCATTATAACACATTGCATAAGTATACATCTTTGGCGTTCCTTGGGTCTCACCCTCCACTGCATGAGGTTAGTGTGGTAAGATGGTAGAGAAGCATGCAGTATCTATGAGGCGGAATCACCAGTATGACTGATGTCAGGGCCGAATAGCCGACATGCACTATCTATGAGGCGGAATCATCAGTATGACTGACGTCAGGGCCGAATGGCCAGCATTCCCTATCTATGAGGCTACGAAACAAACTGTCCACTCTCAACACTGATCACTTGTAAAGTGAATGAACAATGTCAGTTACCTCAGCACAGCAGACTGTCTCTGATTGGCTGCTAACCAATCCAACTAGCTTGTGTGTCCACTGAACTGACCTTGAACTGACATACATAACAGGCTTTGACTGGAATCTATTCTTTGTGTAAACATTATTTAATTACATTAAACACCTATTTACACAATATAAAATTGATGAACGATGGACAGGTGGACCATCACTGAAAATGCTAATTCACCCAATACTCATGTACCGCTAGCCGGACTGCCTGACAGGTGAACTGCATATATGATATATTATAGCGTAAAAAGAACTAATAAAGAAGTACTCTCAAACTCTTTAATAACAGCTATTTAGCATTATCACACATTACATAAGTATACATCTTTTGGCCTTCCTTGGGTCTCACCCTCCGCTGCATGAGGTTAGTGTGGTAAGATGGTAGAAAAGCATGCAGTATCTATGTGGCGGAATCGCCAGTATGACTGATGTCAGGGCTGAATAGACGACATGCACTATGAGGCGGAATCGCCAGTATGACTGATGTCAGGGCAGAATGGCCAGCATGCCCTATCTATGAGGCGGAATCGCCAGTGTGACTGACATAACTGTTAAGGCAGAATTGCTGCTGTATTGAGACAGAGTCACCATAACTAGTTATGTCTGTAAGTCGAGTGGATTGGGACAGAATGCCGAGAATGGAAGTGCAGTATTATGCAGCAGAGAGCACCATGGAATGGATATGTATGGGCAGAAGAACCCGCAGTTCTGTTCAAATAAGCACGAAATATATAACACACAATATAAGCAATTAGGAATATGAAACATGAATCACTGCCATATTAAGACACATACGACTGTGAATCATCATCTATGGATAATACTGCAAGGACCCGTGCCAAGGTGTTACTGTTCTGGGATCCGTGCCTGAAAACAATATCATGGTGATAACAAGACTAAAATCACAGTATATCTAGATTGTATTGTACGGTAAGCAATGCTGTGATGCGAGATCTGTAAGAAAGTCATATACGAGGAAACAAAAGATATAAACATGTAAGCTATAAACATGTATGTTCAGCACTGCAGTGTTCACGGCTTGTTCCCCGTTTGGGGTTGATGTATAAATAAAGTAAAGTTTACATCAACAGCCCCAAAACCCACTCCGCAGCCACGCATACAATTGACAGCCACGCATATAATAGGAGTGCAAATTAAGTCAGATGCACACACCAATTGCAGTGCATAGTCAGTAAACTGACTGAACTAGAAACCTAATAAATACACCAAACCACATTATGTAAACACAGACGCCGCCCAACGCCAATGAATCTGATGATCCTGTTTCACAGAACACATTGTAAACACACCACTGATGCGAAACACACCTCACAGGGCAGCTGAATCTGATGATCACACTCCATAGAAAAACTGCTGAATTCCAAATGCAATGTGTTACGTATCGGCTCGTTCAAAGTAACACAAAGAAAGAGTGAAGACAACAAGCTTTGTAAATTTTAACAAAAATAATTTATTTCCCTAGAAAACATGGTGAAAAGGTAAATAGGCGAAACAAGACTTACGATTTACGAAGAAGATCCAAAAATATGTTCTAAATTTGTGAAAACACATAAGTCCTGTGAATAAACAGTTCTAAATTGATACAGCCTGAATCTCAGTTCCGATCCAAGATGGTGGATGATGATGTCAGACGAAAGCTAACACAGAATGTCCAGAATTTTCACTGTAAAGCACAATTTGTATTGTTCTGTTCCGATTTAGAAATAATTTCATCAAATGTCTTTGTACAAAGCCAGTAGTGTTGTTCTCCAGGGAAAATAATTATTTAGAAAGTAGATGAAATACAGCTACCACCACTAACACACATGTTGTTCCTCGTACGAATGCGCAACTCTTTCCAGCACAGAAATACCTTTCTGAAGGTATTATAAACTCTGTAAGATGTTATGATGTGACTCTGAACCACGACTGACTACGATTACGACTCTGACTAAACTTCTCTTACAGGTAACTGAGCATTTAAAACAAGCTAATGCATCATTACATGTACACACGCATGAAGTACACGTGTGATTTCGAAATCACATCTGGGTATTACAAAAGCGTAAACAAGTAATAACGTGGTCACAGCCAATCATTTACATAGCTCTTTCTCACTGTTTACTTGATACGAAAAACCGTCATGCAAAAATCGCGCTTACACGAGTCACATTTACGTTTTAAATAAATACGATGTTTCTAACATACTATTAGACCTTGCTAACATAATCATCACCATAATAATAATAACTTTTAGTGATATAAAAATAAAATAAAAATGAAACAAAGAATTAGAAGAATTTAAATTTTAACATATATGTAATTCAACTACAGGGTCGTAACAAATGAAACACTTCACATAATACACAGAATCTGCTTACACCTCTCTCAAAAATAACTCCATGTACAGAATCCGATGATCACATCCGAAAGAATACACTGACACCCATCCTTCTCGGAAATCAGTCCATGTAAAAAATCTGATGATCACATCCGAAAGAATACACTGACACACACCAACTAACCCACATAAGAACATACACACTTCCACCAAATGCACTCTATCCAAGAAAACATGTAGATGAAACTGCTCATACGGTGGTACTTATCTATGAACGGGTAGATCCACACATGGCCTGCTGTGCATGTATAATGGCATCATTTGAGGTTCTGATATAACGTAAGTAAGAATGAGAAGTCCAACGGCCTAGTGTTTTACTAAGGTGGTCCCCGATCCCAGCATTAGCTGCTGTAGTGGCGGCCCCTATCCGAAAGGAGTGCCCATTGAATTTGTGTTGTGGATAGCCTAGCACCTGCAGGAGCAGATGTAACTTCTCCAAAAGACTGAGCTAGAAAGTGGATTAATACCATCTGTAGTAAATAGCGGGTCAGAATGCCTAAGACAGCCCACACTGCCATGGAGCGCAAGATAGTCGTGCATAGCCCTTAAGGGGCAAGTACAGTTATGCATTGCAAAAAGTCTGATCTGCACGCCATAACGGAATGGATCAGACTTTGATGCTCTCAAGACTAAAGTCCCATTAGAATTATCACCAGCAATAAAAGTCACTGATACGTAAGTACTTCATATCTGTAGTTGCCGTCACCGTAAATTCACCACAACATAAGAAAGCAAAGAAAGCTAATGAAGATGCAGCAAGAACCATACCATCCACCCAGGAACTAAAGAAACCTTTCTGAAGCAAAGCACACATGGCTGCCAATATATCAAAGGTGATGGGTAACCTTGTGTTAGGTCCATTACTCTGCAATTTCTGCACACCCTGCAACACCATTTGCAATCTTGGACAGCAAGAATATGAAGGGCCATCGAGGGGGTGATATATGCCCTGTTTGACAAAAAAATATTTCACACCATACAAATACAGCTTGATAGATGCATATCAAATATGAATAATCTTGAAGCAATATGCCACAAAATCAACAAGGGCATTCTCATCAATTGGTACTGAAGGTTGATCACACCTATGATCCCAGTGATCTGACATGACCAAAAAATAACTGAAGGCTGTCCAACCTGAGCAGCTG
The DNA here is from genome assembly GCA_016617855.1 of Megalonaias nervosa. Lineage (NCBI taxonomy): Eukaryota > Metazoa > Mollusca > Bivalvia > Unionida > Unionidae > Megalonaias > Megalonaias nervosa. Next base: position 26,222 of record JAECUM010024648.1, read on the forward strand.
GAGCCAGATGCCAGAATTTTTCCATCTGAAAACGAGAAAGAGCATCTGCAATGTGGTTATCTTTCCCTAGGACATATTCTGCTAGAATTTCGCAACAATATTCAGCTGATATCCACATTAAACGCCTGAGCAATTTCATTATCATGGGAGACTTGGATTGACATTTCATAATTATCTCAACTGTACTGATATTGTCACAATGGAACAAAATTCGTTTTCTCTGCCACATATGGCCCCAAATATGGGCTGTGACTACAATGGGGTTGATCTCCAGCAGGGCCATAGACAACTTGTCTGTGCCTAGTATGTCTAAATTGTCTGGCCATGATCCTTGGAACCATCTGCCGTGGAAAAAAACGCCAAATCCGAGAGTTGATGCTGCATCAGTAAAGAGCTCAAAATCTGTAGCAATAATAACATTAGAGTCCAAGAAAAAAGAAATTCCATTCCACTGAGCCATAAAGTCACTCCACATCTTTAGATCCAGTCTACACTCATTACTTATTTTTACACTATGATTCAATTCAGTGATGGTTGTTGATGAGGATATTAGATATGTGAAAGACCGACCAGGGGCGACAACTCGACATGCATAATGTAAATGGCCCAAAACACTCAGCAATTCCCTCTTCATGCAAGATTTCCTTTGCTGAACAGTTTTTATCAGTGCAGCTAATCTGCTCAGTTTGTCTTGTGGCAATCTAGCTTCCATTTTTTCTGAGTCTAGAATTATACCCAAGTATTCCATGACTGGTGACAGTCCTAAAGTCTTATGGAGAGCAATTGGAATAGATAACCTATTGAAAATCAATGTGATTAATGCCATAGTTCTTTCAGCTGGAAAATCAGGCTCATCAATGGACAAAAAATCATCCAGTAAATGTAAGAAATGTGATATACCATAATTATGTTGAGCTATCCATGAAATCACTCTGGACAGTGTATCAAAAATCTTAGGACTACTTCCACTACCAAACACTAACTTGGTGTAGAAATAATATTTGTTCCTCCACTTGGAACCATACAGAGGCCACAATGATAGGAGTATGGGAATTAGCTTGAATCAGTAATAATATTTCATCTTGCACATACTAGCAACCATTCCTAACTGCACCAGAATGCGAATAGCATCATCTATTTTTACGTATGAGAGAGAAAAATCATTCTTACTGATTAAGGCATACATACTTTCATGCTCAAGTGAACTGTGAGGTGCCGACAGATCTACAATAAGTCTGTACTTGCCCGAATATTTGCTTTGTACTACACCCAGGGAGCTAATCCGGAATATAGCAAATGGCGGACTTTCAAAAGGGTCTATGAGGTAGTTGTTGGAGAGCTCATACTCAAGTATTATGTCAACCAGATCAGGTTGTGATCTCACTGATACCAAATTTTTACACTCGAATGAAGATATAGAATGAAGAGAAAGTCCTGTATGAAAACCATAGCGGCGACCATTTATAAGACAGTCCACAAATTCTTTATCAGGATGGTGTTGCAATTCTTCTTGCAGCCTAGTATTTTTGATGGGTGTGGTTGCCTGAAATGTTGTTAATGCTATATCCTGATTAGTCATTGAGGTTTTGAAGGTGGCAGCACCTGCTTAGCCAACAGGTTGCACTTGAGCTGTGGATGTGTTTTTTTTTGCAAGTCAAGCACACATGCGCATTACTACAATTTGCTTGGAAACAACAATTTTTTCCATTGAAATTATTACATATTTCTTTCCCTAAGTGTAATATCCTTCTCCGACCTTGCCTATCTACTGTACTCTGACTATTCACTGATGGACTTTGTCTTGGTTGACTAACTGATGTCTGCGGAGCAAGGTGACAGAAGTCTGAATCGTGAGCAAAATTTTGGCAATGATGGCATGGAACAACCTTGTAAGCAGATATATATATATATATATATAACTTTCTCTTCATAAGATAAATTGACCTTTTTTTAATACAACTACCATTGTCTCTCAGAATGAACTCTCGCCACTGACCTTAAATCACCTGGAGATTCAAATGTGGAGGCCTAACTTGGTCACCAATAACAATACCTTTTGAAGATAACATTCTTTTATGAGCGTAAATTGATTGGCCACATCAGACTAGAAAAACAAATTACATTTACTTTTAGCCAAGACAACTGGAATAAGTTCCTTGTCTAAAGACACATCATAGTAGACAAACAAGAGCAAGGCTGTACTTTTTCCATCAGATACTCTGGAATAAGATCGAATGCTCTGGAAATACATGGAGAACTCTGGAATACAGTGGAAAATGAAATATTTCACAGAATTTATCATGGAAAATCTGGACATTGTCCATGGAGAAAGGCTGGTCATGCCTGGAAAGCTATGGACAGTTTGGACTTGGAATGTTTTGATATATTTCAGCATGGAAAATCCTGGAAAAGAACTTAGTCAGTTTTCAAGATAGGCACTTAGTATTATTTTTCATTTATTCTGCTCAATTGATTAGAGTTAGCCATGCAGAAGAACCTCACCAATTCTCATGAACTTCTCATAAGCTGCACATGATAACCTTGTTAACAATGTATGCAAATAGGGTAGATTTTGCAAGCTCATGTGTGCAGTCTGTTAAATCTTGGGAACCAAGGAAACACTAACCAAATTTTCACATGTGCAGATTTTGGACTTTGATTCCAATTTGACACATGTTATATTTATTCCAAATTGGATTTTCTCATTTGTGTGTTTCACATGAGCCATTTGGACTTAAATATGCTGTGTGAAAGTTGGATATCAGGCATGACATCCAAATTAATGTTAAATACACATTCTGCTGGAATAGAACATTACTCATGGACAAGATTCTGATTTTTAAGTGCACTGTCTGACAGTGTATTCAATGTATCTTAAATAGTGGTATCACAAAAACTGTACTTTGGCAAATGTACAAGAAACAATTTTATGTTAACAATGTTCTCAATTACATTAATGAAGATTATCTTTGTTTATTTCCACTAATTCCGTTTTGTTCTATTTAATATTATCAGCTTTATACATTTCTAAATATGGTAAATATCAAAACATTTAATAATAATAATAATAATAATAATAATAATAATAACAATAATAATAAATTCCATTATTTATATATTTAAGATAAGTAAATATATATGATTTTATTTTCTGCATTTATACATTTCCATTCAATACCAGTGCTTTAATAATGAATATTTTTGAAACCAAAAAAGGTGGGGCAAAAATCATTTTAAGGGTTCATTACTTTGAATCTTTTGCTTGTATCATCATGCATATTATACCTGTCCCAGTTATCATTACCATAAGTATTGTTGTGAATAATGTGAAGTAGTATCAATATGATGATGGTGGTAATTATTATTATTATTATCTGCTGTGAGAAGAAAAAAACTCTCAGCTGATTTCATACTAAATACACACTTCAAATGTTATATATATATATATATATATATATATATATATATATATATATATATATATATGTTTTCTTTGAGACAAGTTCATTTCATTATATGAGTTATCTCCCTTGTTGACTGGTTTACAAACCTCAAAATATGCCCACTGTATATTGAGGTACTAAAAGACATAAGTACCACAAGAGCCTCGTTTTAAAAAGGTGGCACTCTACAGTTTCATATTTTGCATAGGGTTAGAATTTTAAAGAAAAAGAATTTCTATCAGTTTCCTGACTGGTTGTACTGGCTATTTAAAAAAGTCACTGTATTTCTTAAGTATAGTTCAAAGAAACTTTAATTCCCTTTATTTTGGTGTGTCATTGATGGGTGTAATATAGTTATAATAGAGTATACAGCTTGGTCTTACTTCAGGTGTGCACCTCTTATAAATTGCTACTCACTCTGCTTGGTCAATTTCACTTCCTGGACTTCAGAAGTAAATTGTCATGATAATTCATTCATTACACTTTCAGATACTGGTATTGACTATCTGGCAAAATTCATTTTCCCTATTTCAATAACTGCTAAAGGTAGTGTACTTTAGACTAATTCAGTCAATTTAGTTACCTGTGTGCTTAGATCACTTCCAATTTCCACAAGTACAATATCCAAAGAAATTTCATCCACAGTATATGAAAGTAACATAGATTTATACCAATATTTTCTCCAGTGTGCATGTTGGAAATGGAAACAACTCCACCACCCCCACCAAAGCTCCATTTTTGAACTGTCACAATTTAGCTCCTTAATTCGGGAAATTTTATTGCAAGCAGTGTACTTTAGACTAATTCAGTCAATTTAGTTAGCAGCAACTGATCCCAGAATGCTGGAAATAATTTAAAATTATGAAGTTGTTATGTTGGTGAGTAAAATCAAGACTGTGTTGCATTTTGTCAGTTTACGGAACTAGTTTGGAGACCGCTGTAGGGCCTATTTGTTATAGTGCCTGTTGCTGCTCAGCTTACACGTACAATTTAATATGTCAATTCAGATGATTTTGTAATCTTGCTTCAAATAATTACTGAGATGACAACTCTGCAGATCATTATTATTTATGGCTGCACCTGCCAAACTGCAGTTCTCAATGCAATCTTGTAAATTATCAACAATAGGTTGATTACTGCATGTAAACTTGTTAATCTAATTTCCATTTTACTTTGGGACTGTTTTCTTCTCATGTATCAAATTCAACACTTGTTCAGGTCATTGCATCTTTTTTGCATTCTTAAAGATGGTAGTCTTTCTATTTCAAAGTTTCAAAGGTCTTAAAGTATCGAGTCAAGTGAATAATCTCATAGCTGTTTTTGTTGTTTAGATATAAAGTATCAACCATATGCCATGTTAATCGTAGCACTTTCAAAATTTATGGCAAAACTAAAATTCAGGATCTCATTAAATGAGCATCATGAATAACACTAAGTCTTAGAGATGTTTCCAAGACTTGTGAAGTGATTTTTGAATGTATAAATAAAAAAAATGAAATGTTTTTGTTAGGATATATAGTATATACTGCTGTAATCTATCTCAGTAGATCGTACCTGAATCATACAAAAATGCAGGGGAGGGTGCAGGATTTTATTCTGAGAGAATTTGCTTAGAAGAGATGGTTCAATGTAATTCAAATGGCTAAAATTCTTATTTTTCACCTAATGTATAACAAATTTAACAGATGGGATGGGGATCCTGTCAGGGTTTCAGCCAGATGAAATTTATTTTCTAGGGAAATCTCTTGCTTTCATCAAAAATTTTCGTGAAAATTAGTTTCTAGGGAAATCAAGTTTTCAGAAAAAATTTTTAAGGGTTTACCAGCCAAATGTCACAGTTTTGTCTAGGCCAATATTCCAGGTTTTCCATGCAATATTCCAGGGTTTACCTGCCTACTTTGGTTGCAGCCTGAAATTTTAGTCCAAATAAGAGGGTTTTCCATTCTAGAATTTCCAGGGTTGTCCATACCAACATTCCAGGGTTTTTCATGGTTTTGCAACCTACCTTGGATGAAGCCTGGAATTTTAGTCCAAATATTCCAGGGTTTTCCATGCCAATATTCTATGCTTTTCATCTTTTTCCATGGTTTTCCAGCCTACCCTGGAAGGAGACTGGAATATTATTCTAAATACTCCATGGTTTTCCATGGCTTTTATCAGGAATACCATGGAAAATCTACATCTGCGTGATCCAAGAGAAGGATTCAAACCTGCACCTTTTTGGTCATGAGACCAGCATGCTAACCACTGAGCCACTGTGGGCCTAATGATAGATTATGCCTTAGTTTGAAATGTACATGTTATCAATTATCTACGAAATGAATTTGATTTAAGATTGTCTGCTTGTTTCTTTCATAACATCAATACAGTTTTATATGGAGCAAGCTGTTTCTTAAAGGGTTAATGTGGTGCTTAAAAACAGCGACCATAATTTTTCCCCATTTCAAAAGCAAACAAAAAAACCCCACTAAATGTTTTGAATAATTTCATTTTTATTTTATTTCAAGGAAGTATATGAGACCCGTCTGAGGTTGGAGCTCATTGAGAGCCATTTACATGTACACTTCCCATCAAGAAGACAACATATCTGAGGACATGATCTTCTGCCATGCCCATTGGTAGGCAACAAAACTCTTACAGCTAATTTTAAAATTAATGAATTCAGTTTCTGATGATTGCAAAACTAACATATTTATTGGCCAACTGGGCATTTGGTGAATTAACTAGGCTACACTATAGTCTGAATGTGCCTCCCTGTTTGTTAGTATCCCCCTATCGATTTCAATAATGAAAATCTTTAATGTCATAAAAGGTGCACAGAACTTAGTCAATTTATTCAATGATTTATAATTTCTAACCTGACTGTGACCAGAGTGGCATCCTCTGTGCCTCTCAGGCTTAACAGACTTTCCATACTAACATGGCACCATATTGTGTATACTGTGGGCAAGTCTATCTTCCTCAGACAACAGAGTGACATAGTTCATCCTATTCGGTAACTGCCAGATAATTCTGTAAATCACCATATGTTGAGAGTTTAGAGCTATATCCCTTTGCACACATGAGCACAGAAACTACACCAATTGTTAAATCCATGTGAAAGGCAAATTTGCAGTTGTCATTCTTTTTCTTTGCTTGATTTGACAACATAAATATCAAAAGCATACGATGTAGTATTTTCCATCTGTGTACATATATGTGTAATAATGCATACACCCATTCACTGAAAATGGACTTGTCCAAGAACTGGAAATGACTGGTGAGCAGGGTCGTATTTTTCACTGAAAACTTCCATTTGGAATGAAATGCACAGACTATAACGGTGTTTGGGCCAACCTGGGTATAATCCGGTTTGAAATTATAAATCAATAAATGAACCAAGTTCTGTGCATCTTTTATTACATTTATGCTTTTTGGTTTTTTAAACCGGGGGGGTGGGGGGGGAGATATAAACAGGGAGGTATATTCAAACTATACAAAATTTCTTTTTCAAACAGGAACCATTTGGATTGGTCCAAGCCTTTCCCTATAATGTAACAAAGATCAGTCCACTTTTTTGCCTGTACCACCCTCCTCCTTGTAAAAATATACAAGCTGACTGAATCTCTGTTTTTCAGTGAGTTTTCTAACCTCCTGGAGTATGAAAATTTGTCTGATAAGTGGCAACCGGATTATTCTTGGAGATTAAAATTTTCACTCTGTTTGTCTGAGAAACCAATACACATCAAACTTCCTTTATCTTATTAACATTTTCAACCTCAATCAGTTAGCCAACCCACCCATAAACATGGTCACACTTTAGACTGGATTCTTCAGAAACCTGATGATAATATTCTACAGTCTTCATTGGTGACCTGTGAATTCACATCAGATCATGTCTGCATCATATGCCATCTCATAGCATCAGTCCTTAACCCTCCATCTCTGTTTACTTTGAAGAGAAACCTCTGTATGATAAACTGAACACAAATTCAAGTTTTGTGATATGTGTATCAGATTATATTTGGTTTACATTCCAATATTAACATTTCTTACATTTATGCAGTCCAGAACTGCCAATTACAAATCAGAGCTGCAGTTGGAAAAGAAAAAAAGTAGAAAAGAACTGAGCACAATATAAGGAGGGGGAGGAGGATATAGGGTTAAAAAAAAAAAAAAAAAATTAATAATAATAATATAATAATAATAATAATAAAATTGAATTAAAAATGTAAGTCTAGAGATAGCTCTTGCTTTTCAGCTACAATGGCAACACTGGAAGAAAGAATACTGTAAGAACGGTCAGTTCAAGGGAATTAGCAGATTCAAAACTCAGTATTCATCAGATACTATTACTGCATCTCACTCTATATGAAGACCATCAGGTTGTCCGATCTTTATGAAAATCTAAATAATTATGTAAGTAGAATCTAGCTATATATGCTGCTCTTTAAAAAAAAACAACAAAAAACCCCCCAAAACCCAAGAAATCAGGAAAAAGAAACAAGTTCTAATTGTTACGTGTTGCAAGTATTGCACAATGAGCATCCTGAGCCACGTGCATTTATTTTTGTAAAAACATGCATTAAGATGATTACTTTAATGTGGGCAATGGGATGACCTGCCGACCCTAAGTAAACAAGTCCTATGCATGTGAAAATAGAAACATAAAACCATTTGATGTTATTATTGTATTATCACATTTAATCAATGGATGTCATATGAAAATAACGATAAATAATTAATATCTTTTAATTGGACAACTTTGAACCTGCATCAGTTCTAATTTATAAAAGGTTCTATGGTAGGCAATGATACAAAACATTACTGGGTACAGATCGCCATACAGTTTCTAAGTGATTAGTGATGGAGGAGATTTCTATTGCATGATATTCTTGAAAATTAATATTTTCTTTCATGGAAATATGGCAAGTGTTGTTAATACTAGTGCAATAATACATGGAAATCTTCTTGCGGAATAACATGTGGGTTGATGAATGAACCATTCTGATTGGTAAGTGCATGAATTTTCATTTGTTTACAATATTTGATTCAAGTGGGCTATTTGGGGATGTTTGACAAAGTTTGAAGAAAGCAGGTCTGACAAAAGAGATTTCAAGTTTTTGCCATCTTTATGGTAGCTCTTGAGAGAGTTTGTATTTTTCATTTT
>JAECUM010024649.1:0-34091 GCA_016617855.1 Megalonaias nervosa
GAAACGTAGGGCATATATGCTACCTCCATTACTAGCTTCTTATAACATGTAGGAGGGCGTTATTCTACATCCCTGAGAACGCAGGAATGCTCTGAAGAAAAAAAAAAAAAATACGTGATTTCTTGGGGTCCAATGCATTAGGAAAGAAAGTTAATTATTAGAATATATAATGTTTAAGAACTTTGTGGGTGAGATATCGGAAGCTTTAATAATCTCCGCACAAGCTGATCTGCTACGGACCTCACCTCAGACGGATCATATACGATGTCTGCAAATAACTGAGATACTCCCTGCTGGTGGTGCCGATGGGATATAAATGATGTGGCTGAACCTGTGCCCAGAGACGAGATGAGTATACGCTCGTTATAGTTCATGTTATGCCTACAACGCGTGCACGTGCCACGACATTAATATAATTTTTATTTTTATTTTACCAATACCAGACCTGTGAAGGGATTTCTCTCCTGTTTCTCTTCGCGAACCTTTATCATAGAGGCAACATCATACACGACGTTTTACTCTGTCTTGGCAATCCTTTGTCAAAGAGACAGCAGGCTACACGACTTTACTTTCTCATAGTACGCCTTTGTCAAAGGGATAATATCCTATACGACTTTTTACTCCAAGTTCTGACAAGCCTTTGTCACAGAGGCAGTGTGTTACACGACTTTTTACTCTGTTTTTAACAAACCTTTGCAAAAGATACAATATGGTACACGACCTTTTACTCCAAGTCATAAAACTTCGAAGCCTAAAATCTGACCTTGGATACATAATCAAAATCTTTTCTCTTTAGAAGCATTCTTCAAAATGAAGGTGAAATTCAGGAAACTTGGAGGGTCTGAAATTCATTTTTTTAGTGATGTTTGGACGCCATATTCTTTTATAAATCTTTCATAAATTTACCTAATAGATTTGAGTTTTTTAATTTAAAATCTTGTGAGTTTGATACTATCACAGGTCAGCCCGGGTCGTCTACCTTGGTGTGTTCTTGGGAAAGGCACCTGAATCCATTTCTTCTGCATGAAAGAACCAATAATGTGTTAAAAGTGCCCATGAAAACAAGTGAGGTCTGAAAACCTTTGTTATGTTTTGAGACTAATTTTACCATGAAACCATATATAAGAAATGAAAGACATGGCATGGCCATGTCTTTTGTCTCTTTTATTTGCTCTGATTCATATAGTTGGAATATATACTACCTTTATGAAATCATTGTCCTTTATATAAAATCATGTCTACAAACACACATTTGTTTTTAATTCTTCAGAATCTCCCTGACCCAGTTTTTGCAAGTTTATACGAGTTATTTTACACAGTTTATGCTGAAGTATTTATTATATATATATATATATATATATATATATATATATATATATATATATATATATATATACACTTTCTTTTATTATATATTTCTTCCAAAGAACTATAAGATCTTTGACTTTTGTTTACTAACTAGGACTTTACTTTCCTTAAGATCTTAGTATTATTTTATCTTCTCATCTTCTAGATCCTAACCTTTATTCGGTACCATTAAAATTGTTATAATGCTGATTGACTGTTTAATTCTACGCATGTATCCTTGCGTAGATTTTTATCGCAGACTCCCTAAACCTAATTGAATTTTTTTACAAAATCGGAACCTAATAAAGTCTTATTTTTTTATGTCAAGACGTTGCGGCCGATGATCCTAAGTAAATTTGATTTTCATAAAGTTTTACTTGAATACTGAATTAAGTGTTTTAGCTTTTTTGGTTGGGGTGGGTGGGGGTGGAGTGGCGGAGTTGAGTTATAGGAACGGCATCAGGCCTAGAGATCATAAAACAGTTGCAGCTTGAGGTTTTATGTCAGCTAGTCATAAAGAACTTTACATACCAAAGACTTACAAAAATGGTACTAACAGCTGCCTCGCTTGGCGCTCAGCATTAAGAGGTTAGTTTTAGGACTGGTCGACCTGGTGTCAGGATAATGTGACTGGGTGGGACACCATGCTACATGTCCGCGGCATGATGCCCCAGTGCTAGATATCACTAAAAAACTGCCACACTGCAGACATCGTAGCGATATGGCTGAAAAATTGTTAAAGCTACTTTAAAATTCCAAATCACACACACACACACACACACACACACACACACACCCAAATCAGGGTAGATTCCGGTGAAATAGGCTGCTTCCGCCTGATGGTGCCCTGTAGAAAGACGTTGTGACCGTAATGGTGAAAATAAAGGTTAATTCGCTGGATTAGATTTATGCGATTGTAGTCCGAAAGTTATGCGTTGGTACGTTACTGTATTTTGAATGGATATGTGTAGCTTTTCAGTCTCTTGGCGATTTTGAAGCGATAAAAGACGCGTGACAAAAGTCGAATCGAGCGGAGGGCTGGGGTCACGCTTGCACTCCTTGTATTAATTTAGAGTACCGATAAGGTGATTTTGTGTTGTTGTAGATTTCATCGTACTTTATTGATAAAACGCCAGACTCCTGTGATTCTTGCAGTGTTTTGACCAATTAGGGTGTATGTTATTTTAATACTGTGAGCAGTCAGAGTGATCTTTTTAGTCTGCATTCCATAAAGAAAATTTTCTTAGTGGTTATGAATCTCTGCTGTCTCCCCCTCCCCCCTTTAACTTTGAAATTCACGATCTCCGTCGTTTAGGCAGACAATTGAGCATGTAACCTAGATCAAATCTTTATGCAAAGCGATAACCGGTTCATGTGATACAGATATGTCAACACGGCTAATGATGCATAACACTAAAGTGGAAATGCATCGATACAACGCCTGCTTTGTCACTAAGGTTATCAACCGTGAGAAGATTTGTGTCACTTACATGTTTTGATACACAGATATTTTATGCTAATAACACCTGAGAAAACACGTACAAGATACGAGGACCACACACCAACGAACGCCTGTTTTCAACAATAGCCCTTATATTTAAATTAAACAAAAAGAAAGCGCGGAAATCACCGTGAAAACAATTGCAGAGATGCCAAAAATGTCATATAACTTGGCAGGTAGTCGTTAAACCTGTTACACTGATGCAATGACAGATTTTCTAATTAATGCATTGGAAAGAAAAACACTGCTTTTGTTGTTTTTGTTGTAGCTTTTGTTCTGGTTTTGTCGGGTTTAAACCCACTTTTCAGCATATGATAGGACAGAGATAGCGGACATAATTGTTACACCAAGGAGTCTCATACCGAGCGAATCAAACACATGCGTGAGCGTGGATTGATAGTCCATGTTCTCCCCTATTAACAAGGAGCTTAAGACAATAGTCATTGTCAATTGAAAGTTTCTTAAACGCGCAAATACTACAGTAATTTTGCTCTGATCACTTAATGACCACACATCACTAAGCTCCAATTTCACACTAGCATGGTTTTTGTTTTTTTTTTTTGTTTCGCATTTGTGCGATTCATTAATAAGCCTTGAAAAGCCGAATATTAGGACTTCATGCCGTGCAATACGAAACACAGCCCAAACATTATTCCTATCTCAAATTACTAACCTCATATACCTAAAGACACACAGATAATTCCTTATGTTAAGAATTATTAGGGAGGGTCGATTTTACGACATTAATTCATGCTATCTTAAACTCTCGTGAATACTGTAAATTATGACGTCAGCTCTTAGAAATTGGCTAATTACTTGGGCTGAGAAATATCTTGCGAACAACGACTCCCCATTGTCAACAAATAGTCGCTAAAATTTAGCAAAGTTATAAACGGAAACCTAAATATAAACTAACACATGCCTGTGATTATTACAGTATATTTTGTTAAGTAAGAACCAGGAAAGACCCCGGGAAGAACCACCGACCCGCGGGGAGCTAATGGTAAGGTTTCTTACACACCCACGCTGGTCGAACCGAGACTCGAACTCAAGCGGTTGGAGGTTGGGACGTGTGAGGGATCTGTAACTGCGGGCATACGAAACCACTCTGCCACCTGGGGCCCCTTTTGTTGTTGCTATTGATAATGAAGCTTTGGAATTTCTTTGTTGACGATTTTCATAAAGTTCATTTTTCCATCTTATTCCATGGGTACAGTGTAAAAACTTGGTTTCAACATTAATTTATAACCAAGTCATAGGTGTAATTTCTTGAAGTATACATGAAGTATGAAACGAAATTAATCATAGTTGCATTTGGTATGGGATAAAGTAGAACATCGATTCTTTACAGAGGAAAAAATATGAAAATAGCTAAATTTACAATAACCTTCTCAGTAATTCCGAGAGCTAAAAATGTATTGTCAATGACAATCTTTGTTACTAGACATCAGAATTGACGTGCATATTCATTTCTACAAAACAATTATTGATAATACAGCAAATCTAACTTATCATGAGTAACTATGTTTCCTGTCGTGAACTAGTTTTTTTTTTTTTTTTCATTCTCTTTTTTATCATGCACGGCTGGATATGATTTTGTTTCATTTTTGTACGTGAGGTGTTTGGTAAATGATTGTTTTGGTTTTGGTTTGGTTTGGTTTGGTTTGGTTTGGTTGGTGCTTTACGGCACAGCAACAAGGTTATTTAGTGCCTTACCCAAGGACACACTGTGGTAGCTTGCCCTGGATGGTCCATTGGTAGGATTCGAACCCGCAGCCTTTCGGTCGTATAGCAATAATTGTGAAGTCACCATTTTAATCCTGATTTGTTGCCATTACAAATTGTGAAATAGTGACGCGTTTGGACATTGATTCAATATTTCTTTTCCATGAATTCTCTCAAATGTCATAGCACAAAACATAAACTCATAATAGACCACACTCAGTGTAGGCCACAGTTAATTTAGGTCCCTTTTTTAAAGTCTGAGATTTAATTCACATCAAGGTCGTAAATTTTAGATAGAAAGAAAATAATAGCATCTAAAAATTTCCGTTATCCAGATATTTCCTTCAGGGAATAAATGTTTGGACTAAGAATTTGAGTTAAGAATTTGTGCTCACAAATGACTAAGTTTTTGAAGTTTCAGTTTCGTAATTACCAGTCCGGTCAGAACATGAGCTACTTGCTGGCTGTAGCTAGACTGGTGAGACCAGGAGCTGACATGGTGGCTGTAGCTATGACTGGTCAGACCAGTAGCTGGCATGCTGGCTATAGCTATGACTGGTCAGACCAGTAGCTGGCATGCTGGATATAGCTATGACTGGTCAGACTAGTAGCTGACATCGTGGCTGTAGCTGTGACTGGTGAGATCAGTAGCTGGCATGCTGGCTATAGCTATGACTGGTCAGACCAGTAGCTGGCATACTGGCTATAGCTATGACTGGTCAGAACAGTAGCTGGGATGCTGGCTATAGCTATGACTGGTCAGACCTGTAGTTGGCATACTGACTATAGCTATGACTGGTCAGACCAGTAGCTGGCATGCTGACTATAGCTATGACTGGTCAGACCAGTAGCTGACATGGTGGCTGTAGCTATGACTGGTCAAACCAGTAGCTGGCATGCTGACTATAGGTATGACTGGTCAGACCAGTGGCTGACATGGTGGCTGTAGCTATGACTAGTTAGACCAGTAGCTGACATGGTGGCTATAGCTGTGACTGGTCAGACCAGTAGCTGGCATGCTGGCTATAGCTATGACAAGGTATGGTGCATTGCATGGAGGTTCGTTTGGTACGAAATTGAAAACTAAGCTTAGAATGGGGAAAGTATGGCAGTTTTGTTGGTGCCATGATCTAAATTTTCTAGAAATAACCTGGTAATGTTTCTCTCCATGTAATTGACCGATAGTAAGAGCGAGACTGACAGAAACATTTTTGCAAGAATTATTGGCACACACCCCAGTATTGCACATGTATTCCTTGCTTGTTGTGGTGGATTTTTGGCTAACTGAAAATCTCTTCATTTGGTTATTCCCTCATTAATCTGACGCTGCACAATGGTCATTGTAACTTTAAAACTGATCATTGGTCATTGTAAATTTGACGTTGCTCATTGGTCATTTTAACTTGACACTAATCATTGGTCATTGTTACTTTTGATGCTGCTCACTGGTCATTATTGCATTTTGTTTTCCACGAAAAAAGAAGACCCCACTAATTTATGTCTTTATGAAGTTGTCGTAACTCTTCTAACGAGTGTATGCATTTCTGTCCAATCCAGTCTGTCTTCAGTCTCCCAAAGCATAAGAGTGTTGCTGTTTTATATAAAATTTGTCTTTTAATCAGTCTAATACACAGTAATCATGGCGACTTTTTCCCAGGAGATAGAGTGAATCACGTGTTTTAATTATTTGGAAGTTGATGTGGTGGCAGATTTTCTAGTTTTTATTTAATTTCATTATCGTGCTATTGAACTGTCGAAGTTATATTGTTTGAATCAATCCCACTGTGCAAAATTCCCTCACTCTGTACATTGCATGTTAAATCTTCTTTGAATTATGTAAAAGGACTTGCTTACATAGTGATAGCGTGGTAAATTAGTTCTTCGAAATAGAACATTATTTTCAGAAGAAGTGCCATGTTTTTAGCTTTCTACCGATGCAATAAATGGGCATTTAAATATAGAAAATGATCTACAAATATTGTACAAAACAATACCCCCACCCCCACCCTCCCAAAAATTAAATAAATAAAACAACAGCTGTTTTTCCAACGTACAGTGATTGAGTTAACACGAACATTAAGAGCTCAGATGTCGGACGTTGAATAAATCGGGCGATGGGTTTTCGTTTACCTGTTGGACGTTGAATAAACTGGGATATGGCTTTTCGTTAGATGTTGGATGTTGAATAAATCGGGCGATGGGTTTTCGTTTCAGATGTTGGACGTTGAATAAATTGGGCGATGGGTTTTCGTTAGATGTTGGATGTTGAATAAATTGGGCGATGGGTTTTCGTTAGATGTTGGATGTTGAATAAATTGGGCGATGGGTTTTTCGTTCAGATGCTGGACGTTGAGTAAATTGGGCGATGGGTTTTCATTCAGATGTTGGACGTTGAATAAATTGGGCGATGGGTTTTCGTTCAGATGTTGGACGTTGAATAAATTGGGTGATGGATTTCCGTTCAGATGCTGGACGTTGAATAAATTGGGCGATGGGTTTTCGTTAGATGTTGGATGTTGAATAAATTGGGCGATGGGTTTTCGTTAGATGTTGAACGTTGAAATAAATTGGGCAATGAGTTTTCGAGAAACCTATTAGTGGAAAGTATAATTTTTATTCGTACATCTGCGCATCATTATTTCATTGGGTGTATCGATGTGGTGGTATACATACACTATTGATACCCGTGGGTGTTTGTTAATCTTATTCTAATCCCTGGCGCAAAAACAAATGACTATACCTATCTTTTGGGAGAAATCATACAGTTGTGGTAAGGAAGTGGGACATATTACGAGAAGACAAATAATACTTGCTACCATTTTACCTAGTGTATCACTCAAAACGAATCATATAGCGATACAAGCAGACAGGAATTTTGAATGCATCTGCTCCACAGTACATTTTGTGCATTCTCATGTCATTACCTGTCAAACCTTTGGTACGTGCTTCATTCGGCTGAAAGAACAGATATTACGGTGAACATTTTTCTTAAAGGGGATATTTCTCCATATATCTTCGAAGTTGTGTACCTTATGAAAAATGCACAAATATACATAGACCAGGCACCCCGAGAGTATATTCACTGGGATAAATTTGATCCTCGATAGGTATTATTGACAGTATATTCACTGAAATAAATTTGATCCTCGTGAGATATTGTTCAACCGTATAGTCACTGAGATAAATTTGATCCTCGAGAGGTATTATTTGACCGTATAGTCACTGAGATAAATTTGCACGACGTGGTCCAATACATTCATTTTTAGGATCAAACCTAAGCACAGCACCAGCAAATATGGGAAACACAAGACTTTGATTACTGTTGGGTTTTGCACGGCACTGGTACGTGGAAGAAATTAAATAATGTATAGTTTTATCTAATGTTATCGCAGGTGAAAAGGAAACAGTGATGTGTTCGGGCACGACGGGCAGTAGACGACATCATTACTACATAAACAGCAATCGACCACTCCGGTGGCCTAGTGGTTAGAGCGTCCGCCTCGGATGAGGGAGGTAGCGGGTTCGAACCCAGGCCGAGTCATACCAAAGACTTATAATAAATGGTACTAACAGCTGCCTCGCTAGGCGTTCAGCATTATGAGGTTAGTGTTAGGACTGGTCGGCCTGGTGTCAGGATAATGTGACTGGGTGTGACATCATGCTACACGTCTATTGCATTATACCCCAGTGCTAGACATCACTATAAACTGCCACACTGCAGACATCGTAGCAAAAAAAATGACTTTAAAAATTGTTAACGCTACGTTAAAAATCTAAATCACACACACACACACATCAATCGAGAACATGAAGTTTTCTGAAGCAAAATTGTTCTTAAAGATACAGGCTGTTCAAATTATCAACATCCAGAAATTGTTAATATTGAAATTACTTGAAGATTGGACTGTGAGACGTTTGTTCAAAGGAAATAGGTTGCAGATATAAGTATCAAACCATGGGTATAATTGTGACACAAAATTCTTTATTTGATATTCGTAATGATTCGCCGGGATTTTGCATTAGACTATATATATATATATATATATATATATATATATATATATATATATATATATATATATATTTTCCCTCTAATACAAATAAGCAGGTGATGGATGGGTGTTACATTGGGTGGTCCTACCTAACGCTGCCGATGTCTACATTTTAAAGCCAATTTAGAGTGATTCCTCCTAAAATTTTGACCTTATCACACATATAAGGTGCCATTTATTCAATTGACGAGTATCCGTCAGATGCAATGAAGACATCCTTGGGATAACAAGCACCATTCCTTAATTAATAGGAACGAGAGTTGGTGAAAGTGATTGTGAATATTCCGAGATACCACAAATTTTATTTCTAAAATCTTGCACGTGTCTGACTTATTCCTCAGGCACACAGTAATTGACAGACATGATGTTTATCGCTGTGATAATTGTCCTAACGCCTACTTTTTCAAAGGCTTTGTCTCAGTGACAGAGATTACAATTAATGAAGAACATACAAACGGACAAAAGTAAATGTTTCCCTAAATTCTGATAAAAGAACAATAATAAATTCACATGACAAAAACAAGTAATCTGTGTAAAACGAGGAAATCGTGGGGAGGGGTGCACTTGACTGCGAAAAGATTGGAATTAAAATTGGATCAAGAAAACCGTCTCCAAAACGAAATTTGGGAAGGAAAAATGAGATTGGTTCGGCAGCATGCATATAAATAACTTGCAAGACAAAATCAAATTCGAAATAGCATAATAATCATGCAGTATAAATAACTAGCAAGACAAAATCAAATTCGAAATAGCATAATAATTATGCAGTATAAATAACTAGCAAGACAAAATCAAATTCGAAATAGCATAATGATCATGCAGAATAACATTTTATAATAATCATGCAGTATAACATTTTATAATAATCATGCAGTATACCATTTTCTCTTGATAGTTAAACATCGGCTGCAAACTTCTCTGTTTTTCTTAAAATCTGATAGAGGCGTATTTTAAAAAAGAGAAAATAAGAACATATAAAGACTTCCCTTCCTCTATCCCCAACGACACACACACACACACACACACACACACACACAACTACCACCACCACCGCAACAACAACACCAACCAAACAAGATCTTGCCATTGTTTCCAGCAGAGGTTACTCCTTGCTGGATGCTGAGTACAACAGAGTATTGATATTTGCGACATGACCTCATCCCTGGCATTCAGCCAATCAAACACCGCCATCTGACTCATTTGAGTAGGTGATTGACTCAGTTTTTATCCTTTTTGACCTTTGTCTTTGGTAGCGAAGAAAATTCTTTTGGTCCGCTATTTTTGTTGTAAAACTAAATGTTTATAACCAGTAACATGTTGAAATATATTTCCAAGATTTTCCAATTTTCTTTTTGAGAAATTATATGATGGCGAGTGTGTGTGTGTGTGTGTGTGTGTGTGTGTGTGTGTGTGTGTGTGTGTGTGTGATATGGATTTTTAACGTAGCTTTAACAATGTTTCCAGTCATATTGCTACGATGTATTCAGTGTGGCAGTTTATAGCGATGTCTAGCACTGGGGCATCATGCGGCAGACATGTGGCATCATGTCCAACCCAGTCACATTATCTTGACACCAGGCCAACCAGTCCTAACACTAACCTCTTAATGCTGAGAGCCAAGCGAGGCAGCTGTTAGTACCATTTTTATGTCTTTGGCATGACTCGGCCTGGGTTCGAACCAACGACCTCCCGCATCCGAGGCAGACCTTTTACCATTAGGCCACCGGAGCGGTCCTACGATGACGAAATGAGACACTTATGTGGCAAGATGAAGGATTAGACCTGAATAGACTTCAGGTTCTCTCCTACCGGAATCGGGCGCCGAGCTTGTTGTAGCGCGTGTCGAAATAATCAATACGAGAACCAGAATTGTTTTCTTTGGCTACTTCATCAAATCTCTTCAGTTGCATTCAGGTCAAAGAGTGCATATTGACCAAGTATATTGATGCTAGCACTAAGACAAGTAAATAAGTAAATAATTAAATAAATTTACAAAAAGACCTTTGTGTGGTGTTTTTCTTATAAACAAGCCGTTTGTATGTTTTTAGCACGAGACAGATGTTTCATAGCTCCTAGATGTCTTGCTCGTTCTGAACGTACACACGAATTGATGCTGATCATTCACTGTCAATCTCACGAGCAGTCATTAATTAATCACGAGTTTCACACGCTGATAAAAGAGGTATATCGATATACCACGCTGTTAAAAGAGAACAATCTTTGTAGGGGTTGTGTATAAAGGTAACATTTTGAATGCTATTAGACAGGCTTTCACATTAATTCAAGCATGCTGCTGGTAACAGAAAGTAGACGCGTTTTGTTTTCTACTATTCTAGAAATGGTATAAATGCGATGAATTTATTTTTCTTCGTTTACGTTGGGATATTTCAATCAGCTAAACAGTCTGACATTTAAGACCAAATTCTCAGAACAATACACAATAAGTTGACGATTGACATGTTTCAGTGTTGTGGTAATTATTTTGCGAAGACTGCATTAAATTGTTAAATGAAAGTAAACGTTCTGCTTGGCAATACAAAATGCTGTTGAGACGAGACACATCCCAGTATCGACGGGCAGAAGGCATGTGTAAAGATGACACCGCTGTGTGACGAGCTGGGCGAATATCAGCAGTTTGAAACACGTGTTCCTGAAAATACGATCATGTTATAATTAGCTGTTATGTTGTAATTTTCGTTACGCAGACGTAAACTAGTTCTTTATAGCGCCAGTTTTATATCCAAAGGGGTTATGTCTGATATTCCTAACAGAGTGAGTCTGGTTTGCATGCAGACCATTATAGCTAGTATTTCAAGTTCAATCTGATGCATACGTATAGAAAGAAACGAGTTAATATTGGACATTCAGCATGGATATCGTAGACAAGATTCAAGTAAATTGTAGTTCGAACTAAGTACCGCTGTCATTGGCATTTTTGATTGGTTCACATGGAAAATCCGCAGTAAATACAACGTTATATCTGCTTCTTTATCTATTTTTTAAATGTATAGAAAGCCTTTGATCTCATTTGATGGCACAGAGTTACGATACTAATTTGCTTAATTGGGACGATTGGTAGACGGATCATGCCCTGGTCTCTTTCCTGCCAGTAGTGTAGCAAGTTGTTTGGCTAATTGGCGGGAGTAGTAATTTTCATTTGTAATAGCCATTCACTTGTTATGGAACGTGCCTTGTGTCTGGTTTAATTGCACTGACCATTGCCTAACTGATACCAACCATAAACTGTCATAACAGAGCTAAAACAGGGTAGAAACTAATTTGAAATGCAGTTCAAAGAGTGTAATCTCTGAAGAAAGGTAACTTGATTAGGGATATATGTACAGGTACATAGAAGCCGGTTAGTTTTAGAATACTACAGGGTTAGACATGGACCTCGAAAACATTTTTAAAAAAATAAAATAACAAAAAGTAATATTTCTTATGGACGCTAGAAACCTAAAAAAATTGCCATAAGTAACTGAAGGAAACCTAAATAAAAAAGAAACCTAACAATTTGAAGAAAATATGAACGGCTACCTGACCAAAAAAAAAAAATCCCACTTTTTTGCAGACGGTTTTGTATTAGGCTAGTCTAGCGGTCAAGAATTTCTTAGCCCTTTGCATGTATTTGTTTTCTAGGTATTTATTAATTTTCACTTTATCTTTATTTTCATTTTATTTAGAAACAAACTTAAAGCATACTTTTTCACATTTTAATAAATGTTATGCTCACAATGGAGATAATCTTGTAACTGTTTTTTTGTTTGTTTTTTTTTGTTTTTTTTTGTTTTTTGTCTTGAACCTAAAAAAAAAAGGAAAACCCTGAAAAGAAAACTTTAATAAACCCTCGAATTTTAAAATTTCATTTCACTTTCTGCCGTAATATCTGAACATAGTAGTAAATATGATATAAGATTACCTGTTGATTTAATTTTAGAAAAGAAACAAATGCTAATTGTATCAGAGGGCTTGTTATTTATGTCCATGATAGGCATTTCATTTGCATCAAAGAGCTGTTCTTTGCTCGTTGATTCATCAACAGCATCACGTACACATTGCGGAACTATCGTTAAATCTTTAAAATTTATCAGAGCTGCGGGAGTTGGGGTTGTTACGTTAAATTGCGTACTGTTACATCTTGCATGGGAATCCCTGTACGGGAAATCGCAATCTAATTTTTGGTGCCTTTAATTCTTGCAGCAGGAATTAGACAAGGATTATAGTGTAAACGTTATCACTTAAATTATCCAACCATTACAATTAAACATAACAACTGAAGTTGATAATGAAATTTCATCACTAGTCAAATGTAATTAGTGAAGAAAATGTTGTTTGATGTTCTTCACACCTCTCCATAGGAATATATTAAAACTATTTATTTCTACAAAATGCTGGGACTCTTGCATTTATATTTCATTGTGTGTCTACCCTTCAGCCTACCGTATATCATAATATAAGAACATTTATACATCGAGCGAAACCAGTGATTTTAGTCACTGAATCTTGATTTAATTTGCTGCTACATTTGGTAGCTAGCTAATCGTCTCAGGAAATTAATATCAGTTTCATCAGTAATTCTCTGGAGCAGAAACCACGCTACGTACCCACTGGGTACAGAAATAAATAGGAGTACGATGTACAAAGTTCTTTTTGAAACTGAGAGAAAACATACTTTACAGTTTTATGATTGTTTGAATTTATTGCTTGAAAACGTTTTTTATCCACTCTTCATAAGTGTGTTAGTTTGGAAACGTGTTTAAATGTCTGCTTTATTCGATTATTTAACTGTGCAGTTCACTTTAGCTTGCTCAAAAAAATGTTAACCGGGTATTACAATAGTGGAAAATGAACTCGACTTGAAAAGAAACAAAACATTTTTTTTAAATATCCAGGCCCAATTATCCACTGTTCATTAACAAGGTGACTGAACGAATGCGATGTTAAAGTTGCATCCTTGATTGTTAACGTGTTGCACGATTTTGATCATGTAGACGCCGTCATGACTGTGAAAGTGCACAACTTTAATCATGTAGACGCCGTCACGATTGTGAAAGTGGTGCACGAATTTTATCTTGTAGACGCCGTCACGATTCTGAAAGTCGTGAACGATTTTGATCATGTAAGTGCTGTCATAATCACATTATACGGCGTAGGTTACGCATCACAGTTGTCACATATTTCCCCACATCCATTTCTTCTACTTGCAATTCCATCGTATGAATGGAAAACGAGAAATCGTTTTGACTTTTTCGTTGCATGTGATCAAACAAAACCAAAAACAAAAAAGAAAGGAAAAAGAAAAAGAAAAGAATTCTATCGGTCTAGCTGGGGTTACATCCTATGTTAGTTTTGTTTTCGCCTGCCATTTAAATCCAGTATAACAGGTGACAAACAAACTTTAAAAATAAGAAAGAATTGGTATTTTATACTGTCTCTGATCGGCATACGAATGTTTCCAGATCTATACGAATGTGTCCACATCTATACGAATGCTTTCAGATCTATACAAATGTGTTCACATCTATACATCTGTGTCCACATCTATATGAACGTGTCCACGTCTGTACGAATGTGTCAACATCTATACGAATGTATCCACATCTATACAAATGTGTCCAATCTTTACGAAAGTTTCCACATATATGCTCATATGGAAGCAGTTGTGCATGATATTGCTTTTTAAAGCGAAATTGGATGAAAATATGATCACCTACACTTTTTGACAATTTACTTTACTTTAAGAATGGGGTGAATAACGTTGCCTTCTGAAAAGGGGCAGTCCATGTTTGCATAGTTTGCCTTCTCAGAAGTGCTGTACGTGATTGCATGGTTTGCCGCCTTAAAAGGAGCAGTCCGTGGTTGCATAGTTTAGCTTCTCAAAAGTGCAACTCTGTGATTACATAGTTTGCCTTCTCAAAAGGAGCAGTCAGTCCATGATTGCATAGTTTTTGTTCTCAAAAGGAGCGGTCCGTGATTGCATAGTTTGCCTTCTGAAATAGGGCAGTCCGTGATTGTATAGTTTTGCATTCTTATAAAGAGGGACAGTCCTTGATTGCATAGTTTGCCTTCTGAGAAATGGCAGTCCGTGATTGCAAATTTTGCCTTCTGAAAAATGGCAGTCCGTGATTGCAGAGTTTGCCTTCTACAAAACGGCAGTTCGTAATTGTTTTGTTTGCATTGTCAAACAGGACAGTGCGTGATTGCATAGGGTGCCTTCTGAAAAATGCAGTCCGTGATCGCATAGTTTGCCTTCTGAAAAATGCAGTCCGTGATTGCATAGTTTAGCATATGAGCCATACTAAAACAATCATTCTGAGCTCGGCGTACGAATCATCTGGTAAATATAGAATGTTTCATATAATTGATTTTATCTAAATTCCTATGTTTAACAGAGCAAGTATTTGCAGTATTGAAACTATAGTGTGGAATCTCACAGGTATTGGTACTGAAATATTTCTCTGAATATGTCAGAAGACACCAAGCTAAACCTTAACCACTTTTGAGCAATGCTTGGAATATTTACGCAAGTGCGTTAAATCACACATAGCTGGGCAATTTATGCACCAAGTCTAAAGCGAATAGAAGGAGTACGTGCCGCTATGTTGTCATGCCATAGGTATGCGCTCATTTGCTCTTCTAACAATGTAACAATCACTTGATGAGGAGCCGTGTACTTTGTGGCCGTAATTCAATAGACCTACAAGTTACAGATGTAGTTTGGAAGTCCTACAAGCCTACATATTTATTGTGTAGTCCTACAAGCATGCATATGTCAGAATATTGATCTTGGCTTGCGCAAGACATTTGTACCGCAAGTCTCGTTTGTAAGTTTCTATTTTAATATCGTTTTAAGTCAGGAGCAATTAAAGATATATCCAGGTCAAGGTCAGGCTCAGATTCCGTGAAGTATCTCCTTTTCAATCTTATTTATATAATAAAACCTTTTTGTGTTGGTTTTACAATATATTCATGAAAAGGGCGCTGGCCGCGTACATATTCCCGATACTGTCTTACACAAGGGTCCTGTCATACACAAGGGTAATGAATCAGGGCGAGGACAAGCCTTGAACACATTTGACCTCATGACCTTTGAGTTAAAATCTTTGATAATCTTTTTGAAAAGTGTTAATTTTTGTGGAATTTTAATATTAATGAAATACTGATAGATTCGAAAATACGTCTCGAACAGTTTAGTTCATGTTAGTATAACCTACTAGTGCTAGAGAGATAAAAGCTACGCGTATGCAAGGCATTGAAGTATGTTCCAGTTTCTTTGAAAACATCACACATAGTAACTAGTTTCAGGTATAAAGAAAGAACTGAGCTTCTTAAAATTGTTTATTCACGTCTGTCGTATTCACGGCGAATTCTGTTTCATTTTTCTATCTACTGTTTTGGTTACTGATGAAAACAATTTAGATAATTGTAATTTGATGTATAGTGTTCTTAACACAGCAATTACTCTTTTGTCTACATTTGAGATAGTCAATGCAAGCCTGGTTTTCAACCCTTGCTAGACTTAGTTATTTTATAGATTTCATTTAATTGTTTTGATGCCTGAAAGTATAGTAAAAAAAAGTCAGCTTATGGATTTAAGAATCTATTTTTAATCAAATAGTTAATTTGATCGATATCATTGGTGTCTGCTTAGTACATAATTTTTATTTATAGTACGTTCGAGATAAGCGAATATCGTCGTTTTCCCGCTAAAGTTTCTTAATCATCGCATCGACCGTTGCTCTGGACTCAAATCAAAATTATTTTTTCATATATAGTCTCTATATTTGTTTCTCAATACCGAACTTTCCGCTGTGTCCAAATCCCAATAAATAATATTTTGTTCTTGTCATATGTCATCCGGCATTTGTTTTGAGAGGCTTAACAGTAAACAAAGCGTGTAATGGGTCGCAGATTTCACTTCGGGATCAGCATCAGCGTCTAATTACTCACTATGCACTGACGCCAAAACACACACCATAGTGCCCATATTCTAAAGCATAAACAATTATGTTTCAATAAATACCAAGAATGCCTAAATTTATCTCTTGAAACACAAACCAAAATAAGAGAGGAAAGTAAAGCTCTAAAATAAACTATGACAACACTCGTGACCAAAAGGAATAATTGTTATCCGAGTCCATCTGAAGGGACATTTCCTGTCTCAGTAGAGTGGTGACTCTAACGTGTTGATAAAACGCGTAAAAATACTGTGTTTGTTCCTTGTTTCTAATTTTTGAAAACAAATTCTTTTAGTTTTCAAAAGCGGTTGATTATATGTGGTAGACGACCTTTAAAACAGTATTATGGGATACCGCCGGTAGAATCATATGTATGCGTTCATGACATGAATTCATATCTATCAAATATGTTAAAATTTTCTGTCCGCAAAATTGAATGGTGTAGATGCTAGATTATGTGCTGCAACAACAGTGCTTGACAATCTGGACGAGATTTACAGTGAAAATCTGCTGACATTTTTACTTTATCAGAGACTGGTTCTTTAATTCTCACTCACTTTATAATGTAGTTCAAAGATGGGTTTTGAGCTAAATATATATTCAGCCAGTCTAAGAAGAGTAACACCACAAAAAAGGCGTTCGACTGCCATTGTAAAACCTCGTGGAGGCAATTAAAGGCTATTTTTGTAGCAGTAAATTTAACATCAGGCTGTTCTTACTCAGGAATAGAAATTGGAAACCTGTTTGTTAGATACATGTCTTGTTTATTACTCAGACATTACCACATGAACAAAATTATCACCGAAATAACGAATGTATTAGCTAATCTCGAGCGTACTTCACATATAAATTAAAAACACATACATAGCTTACACGTACCTACAATAATGCATTGTCTGGAATATTTTTTATTCATTTTCAGAATGTTTAATCGCATTAAAGCTTACCTTGTATACACATGTAGCGTACTTTTTGGAATACCTTCCATACACGCGTATAGTACTTTTTGGAATACCTTCCATACCCGTGTAACGTACATTTTGGAATACCTTCCATACACGTGTAACGTACATTTTGGAATACCTTCCATACACGTGTAACGTACATTTTGGAATACCTTCCATACCCGTGTAACGTACTTTTTGAAATACCTTCCATACACGTGTAACGTACTTTTTGGAATACCCCCCATACACGTGTAACGTACTTTTTGGAATACCTTCCATACACGTGTAACGTACTTTTTGGAGTACCTTCCATACACGCGTATATTACTTTTTGGACTACCTTCCATACACGTGCAACGTATTTTTTGGAATACCTTCATTCTCGAGTCGGCAAATATCCTTGCGTCGGTCCGGTTGGTACAAAAGCTTTTTAAGTATTTTTTTGTTGTTGTTGAAAAGACGGACTCTTGTTTAAAATAATGGTATGTAGACAGGTAGGAAAATACATTTAGATTTAAAGACTGTTACAGATTGGCAGGTTATTAATGTAGCTCGTATGCTCTCATATTTGAATTTTGAAATAATTAAATTGCTGCATAGTGTAGAAATATTTACATATTTACTTTACATCCACTGCCAAATAAATGATATTGCTGATGAGTAGAAAAACTAAAAACAAAGATTGCACGTTATCATTAGAGTAGGGTATAGATAGATATAATCGTTGTTCGTTCCAGTTAATGCTTCAAATACCTAATCCAAATCATCTTCCATCTCTTGTGAGGACACGCCCAGTCCGTTAGCAATAGAACACAATATGCAGAGTCGCTTACATGACCTTTATAGGAATTGTCTTTGTATGTTTGTTTATTTGTCCTAGAATCTAACGAGTCCATCCAATGTTTAAGTCAGAAGAGCCACTTTTTCTGTTGCAATGACTAGAATGCTTTATTAAAGCGCAGCTTAGGAGACAGGTTTATTTCATTTTAGAAAGGAAAGGATTAGGGGTCAGTGATGGTGTATTTATTCGTCGTACAGCTATTAGTCATCGATTTAATGATTGCTGCAAATTCGCTATCCTGGCATCCGAACGATTTTAGCACGCAAGGCAAAAACACTTCCAAATTAAGTAAACCTTTAGTTCATTCGCGTGTCGACATCACCTAATTCAGTTCATTGATTATTATTTAAATATATTGAAGATTTTAAAAAATCTGAGCTTGATCTTTGATTTTCGGCCAAGAAAATTGTATCCAGAAGTCTTGTATTTAGTTTAACCATACTCTAGATCTCAAACTGAAGCTAGAAAGTTTTCATGACCATGAGGCATCGTTAATAAAAAGTGGTTTAAATAGAGTATGCGATCCAACATAAGCATTACCTTATTGGAGAGCAGACGATTGGACGGCAGAAGCTCAACGACAAGCTTACTTCAACTCTTGTGTCCTTTTGTATAAAAGTTTCCTAAGCATATGCTGCACAGTTAATTGGGTTTTTGTTGTTTTTTTAAATTGACTCCTAATTCTAATTTCAAAGCGATCAATACTTTATGCTGATAATGCAGTTTAATACAGTACAGTTTTAAAAACACCTGGAATACTCATCTTGGTAACATAAACGTCTTTTACAGGTGTCCGATTCCATAGAAAACAATAAACAGCGCACCAAGAGCCAGGTACCTCCTTAATATTTAATTAACCCGTCTTGCTCACTTCCTTGACTTTATTTCTATTTAATGAAGACAACATTACACGCAGTGGATGAAGCTAGTATCGAATGCCAATTTCCCCTGACCTCTGTATCTGGAATTTGCGATTTGTGAATAATGGTTCGTAATTTTCATTTAGGAGCATATTTTTGTGCGCTTATCGGGGTTTCTAACCATGCTCGTCAGCTTTTCTTAAAATTGTAAGTTTGTTGGTTTCTAGTGGAACTTTTATTATTGACTGCATCATGCCGAAAATATGAGAGCTAGACGTCTTTCACAAGGACAATGCAAGGCAGTCAGACTGAGATGGCGCGGGTGGGTTTCGAAACCGCGACCTTTGGATTACGAGCCACGTGAGCTACACTGGCTCCTTTGAAGTGAAGTCGACACAGTTAAGTTTCCCGTAGAAGCAATGTAAACTATTTATTCACCTTCGTATCTTAAGAATACTAAATTCAGACAGCATTTAACCTTAATTCAGAAAATTAATTCGGAAATCAGACCGCACTTAAAAGAAACACTCTGCGCAATGTGCTTTATAGATTTAGAACGAAGCTTTAAAACGCAGATTTATGCCTCAATTTTGTATCCTTCATGTGCTTAAATAATTGTATTCGCTACGCACGTCTATGAAAAGAAATGGAGGGGGGGGGCTTGGGTACCTTATCTTTACATAAACACTTAAAAATGGAGTATATAAGTGAACATATTCACTATATTATGAACATATTAGCTGTATCATTAACACAGTCACTAAAGTATTAACATATTCATGGAACGTCTTATTTATTCGAATCCTATTCATTAGTCGAAGTCTTTTTTATGAATCCAAGATTGCAAGAATATAAGCCTAATGCAGATGCCATGGATCATTTACATTACATGTATCCAGTAAGCACGTTGACTCCATTGATGCTCGGAGCATTAAAGCAAAATATGACTTTTAAAGCTGCATTCTGAAAAGTTTTGTTTACATGCTTCCGAATTTGCCTGCTGGAGCATTCAAACAGTATTTGCGCTATAACATTCGTTACTTTCAAATCAGACCTTCTGCAACTTAGGACGAGGGCAAAGCACAGGTGAAAGATCCTTGATTGTATAAAAGCATAGTTGTTCCTGCTTGTACTTTACAAGAACTTAATTTCTACATATATTAAAAAAACATAGGCACAACCTTGGTAGTGTATTTTTTGTTTGGAAATAGCGGCTGCAAACAAGAACTACCGTTTATACTCGCTGTAAGCCGAGACCAACTGCAGACAACAAAGATCCTATCTGCCGTAGCATAATGCGCCAACAGGTCAGGGTTTTTATTGTTCGTTTTATTGATTAATCCTAAAAGAACGCACGGACCCAGATCTGCGGGTGCAGTATGCGACGGCAGATCTGGGTCTGTGTATTTTGCAGTTGGAGTTGTCTTATAAGCGAATATGTGCGGTAGATACTTAACAAACATTAAATTCAGTCTAGTGATAAATTACCTTTCTCCCAGCTTGTTGATTATTTGTCTTTTCATGTCGTGAAGTTAGATGAACTATTAAAACATAACTAAGAAGATAATTCAATAACAAAAAGCGTATCTCTCACTCACGCAGACTGAAGTAAGGTAGGTGCTTGGAGGTGATTTATAAAATAATGTACGGGTCAGTTTGGGCCAGCTCTTGTGTAAACGTGCAGGCAAAGCAGGTCTTTTGGCACTAAGTAGAATCAGTGTCTTTCATCAGGTACCCCGTTATCTCTTTTGATGGACCAATTCCTCATTAAGCACGTCCACTAGAAACGCCAATAAAAGGAATACAGGATCTGATATGCTGAAATCAAACACAATATTGTCAGTTAAATGAATTCTTTATCGAGTGCAAGAGATGAAAAGTACTGATAAGAGTGATGATGGAAACCAGTCCATTTTCCTGCGTGTGGTCAGAGATAACCCGCACACTGTTATTCGTGCGGCGGATACTCGTAATTAATATCGTTTTGAAATTTGTGCTAGTATTTGCTTTATATAAGGATGTGAATGCTGCAAGAAATGCATTTATGTTGATATCGGAAACCTTGAGAAAAGGAGAAATAGTAACTAAGGGTCAATTTGAATTATAGGCGAACAAATGTTACTATGTGTCTTGGATTTGATTATAGTGTTTCTTTTAAGAAGTCAAAACTAAGTGCTGTACATTTTGAATGAAAACTAATTTCATATACACTCTCCGAGACAAGATAAAAGCATACTTAAGACATTAGACTCAGCTATTATTGTAAGATAAATCCATTCTCAGGATGTAAAACATGGCCACATCGCATGCCAAACAAGCATGGAGTATATATAGCCTTTCTGTTTTGATGATAAAATCCACTGATGCATTAGTTTAAAAGATAAAAAAGTACGTTTTATATGCCCCTTATAACGCTTAGCGTATCATGTTATGATATCCGTCCGTCCATTTATTCATACACAGTCTCTCATCTGCTTGATTTTTCTTTTCGGCATATTAACTCAAGTTCTCCGCCATCCACCACTGACAATTTTTGTAAGTATTTTGCATTCGGGGCAAGGAATAAGCCTAGCCATGTTTGGGCTCAAAAGGTGAAAGGTCTGCATTGCAGGAACTGTAAGAAAGAAAACTGTTTGCACACAGTAACTTCATTTGTATTATGTATATCTATTTGTAACTCTTGGCACATGATTTTATCTGATTTGTAAAATTTTTATTTATGGCTGTAAATAGTACAAAATATTGACCTGAGTGTCGTTAGAATTTAGTATTATATAGGATCTATAAATAGATACTTACATATGTGTTGACAATGATTAATAATAATCTTAATAATAAGACTTAAATTACGCTTACAGCTTAATTTCTCAGTGGCTGATGGGGTTTCATCCTTTTCAGAATAATTCTGTAACTTGCCATTGGTTGGGCTAGGTCACATGAATAGGCTAATTCGACGCAAAAATGAGTAGTGTATTCTGTCACGTGGGGCTTATGGAAATCTAGTGGCAATAGACTGTGTAGAAAGAGAGAACTGAGCAATCAGTTTCATTCCGATTTTGGAGCCATTCACATTTTTTCTCCTGTTGTAAGTCTGCAGACGTGTTTTATGTTGTACTTAGATATTATTCGAGAGGAAAAACATTTGTTTGGACAGTTCAGTGGAAATAGAAAGTGCTCATTATTTGGACTATATTATGACTCTACAACTGTTAGAATTTTTTCGATGGAATTCTGTACAATGCCATCTTGACAACGTCAAGGTTCTTGGAGGACTAGTACATTTCTGGTTCTGAAATTTATAAGAAACTTTTCATTCATTCAGGACTTTCATAAACCTTTGTAAGGATTAGTTTGGATTCACTTCAAAACACTAAGTGCCTCTCACATTTTTCATTTATAACTTTTATAACTAAATTGTTTGTTAAGTTTCACAAAACTTATTTGCTTTGCCTTTTTCTGTTATTAAGTTTGTGACCATAGAGTCGTAACACTTCTGTACTAAATACCATGACGTTCTTTGTAAACAGCTTTCATTTGAGATAAGAAAGACACTTACAGATTTTGGGTTCTTTCTCGCCAGCTTTGTATCGCTCCGGTGGCCTAGTGGTCAGAGCGTCCGCCTTGGATGCGGGAGGTCGCGGATTCAAACTGCGGCCGATTCATACAAAAGACTTAAACAGTGGTACTAGCTGTCTGGCTAGGCGCTCAGCATTTAGACGTTAGTGTTAGGACTGGTCGGCCTGGTGTCAAGATCATGTGACTGGGTTGGACATGATGCCACATGCCTGCCGCATGATGCCCCAGTGCTAGACATCGCCATAAACTGCCACACTGCAAACATCGTAGCGATATGACTGAAATTTTTTAAAGCTACGTTAAAAATCCAAATCACACACACACACAGACATACACACACTCGCCCACTTTAACTATAAATAGAAAATATGGTCAGATCATAGCAAGATAGATAAGGTGTATTATCTTTTCTTTTACTGTTCCTTTGCTGGCTTTGCTTGCCTTAACGTTTTGGATGGGCATGTATTTGAGACAAAGAAGAAAATTATTTTATCTGGAATCAAAAGTCAAATATCACATGGGCTGAAATAATGTTACATGGACTTTTTCAGTCCATGTGACTTTTGATGGCTCCAAAATGAATAGTATTTAAAAACTACTTAAGTTCTGTACTACTTGCCGTGACCAAACTTTGTATATGGCTTGCATTTGAGAGAGAGAGGACGCTTATTGATTTTAATATGAACAGAAAATGGTTTCCACGAAATTACTGAAGTACTGTATCTCGAATCATCACCAAAATCTGTGGATGACTTCCAGGAAATGTATTTATAGATTTGGAGATCAATATGAAAAATGTCAAGGTCACAGAGACTGAAAGAGAATGGTTTTCTTAAATAACTTGAATTCTGTGTAGTTTTCCTTGTACAAATTTTGTTTACTGAAAAGGGATTTACATAAAGGCATTATATACTTTTTAGCACATGGCGGGTGTACAGTGTACCGATTACGGTACTATGCTGTTGTATAGTGTACCGATTACGGTACTGTGCTGTCGTATAGTGTACGATTTACTGTGATATGTTTAACTGACCTTCATAGATGTTCTTACTGTTACTTGTTATTCAGCTATATTATAGTTGCCGCCTCGTACTCGTGTTTGGAATGTTAAAGTAAGTTTGTATTAACACGAAAACCAAATCACACCTTATGGTTACAAAAGGCAGAAAATAAAGTGTTCTACAGGAATTTGTTTTAAGCATATCTTATTAACCCTCAAACCATTCCGAGTATACCAATCGGAATATAGGTTTATATGGGGTCATATGTTCTATCATAATTGGCGGTTAGGTAATGCCCTGGGTTACTGGGCCGTGTAGAGTACCTGCTGAGCTGTTAATGTATTCTTATTGGCAGAGAGCATGTATCATTTTCAGCATACTGTGCGCCTGCTATTCCTCTCAGACGTTTAATAGATCCCGAGAATTATGGTAAAAATATACGCTTCTCAGCTGAGTCGGTTAATCCATAGCTGTCTGAAACATTCATTAATTCTAGGTAGGGGCTAACGATATTTCTATTTTATGCACTCCCCTAGACAGTTTGTATAGATCTGGTTTTTTTTGGTGGTTAAAATAACAGATTTAAATTTATACTATAAAGCAGAGTTGGTGTACTTGACCTTGATCTTTTTGTAATTTTGCAAATATTATTTTCTTGCGGAACCTTAATTGAGCGCACCTGTTCATGCCTGGCATTATGTGTGAAGTGTGATTGCCTGATGAGTTCTTAGTCATTTCAAGAATTTAATAATCGCTGATGAACTATTTTGGGGTAAATATAAAGAAAATATTACCCCTTATATATATATATATATATATATATATATATATATATATATATATATATATATATATATATATATATATATATATATATATATATATATCACCACCACCCTCTCTGACGAGTGCGTTATCTATCTTCATCGCATTAAGTTTAAATTAACTAAAATTTTTATTCCTTAGGGGAATTTGGATCAGATATAAGAAAGTTCTCGCACTGCGAGTAAGGGAATAAAGACGTTAGGAAAAATGGAAGGATAAATGCCAATAGGCGAAAATAATAAATATGGTCAGATCACAGCAAGACAGAATATGCTCTTTGTCTTTATTTTATGACTAATAAGCTCCGTTATTTAAACATTTGTCCGATATTGCTTGATTATGCCTGACCGACTATAGTTTAGATTTTTACGTAGTGGAAAACATTGCTTTAAACGTATGTGGTAACTTTATTTATTGTGAGATTAGTCAATTTCTTGTTCGGACTATCGGTAAAGCAGTCTGTTTTTTCCTTAAAGTAAGATTACATTATTGAAGATGGGATGCAACGGATGAAATGGGAACTACAAGTAAACGTTGGCTTTCTTCGAGTTTATTTCACAAACGTTATCGTCCTCGATTACAGACAGCAATAATTTGTTTTGAGAAATGTAATACAAAATATCCGAATTTATCGGTATAAAAAGACTTATTGCTGAAATGTCATTCAATCCCCCTGGTATATAGCTATCACCCGACTTTATGTGTATCTTCGCTATCACCTGACTTTATGTGTATCATCGCTATCACCTGACATTATGTGTATCATCGTTATGACCCGATTTTATGTGTATCATCGTTATGACCCGATTTTATGTGTATCATCGCTATGACCCGATTTTATGTGTATCATCGCTATGACCCGATTTTATGTGTATTATCGCTATGACCCGACCTTATGTCTATCATCTCTATCACCCGACTTTATTTGTATCGTCACTATCACACAACTTTATTTGTATCACAAATAAATTACTGCTGAATCTTGATTCATAAAATACGGTTTGTACTGTACTATTGGCAGTCCATGTATAGACTGTTAGTTTTTGTCATTCTAGCGCTATAAAGAACAAAGCTTAATATACCTGTCTTGGCTTTACTCTTCAGCATTGACTTTAGTCTTTAGCCTTGACTTTAATCTTCAAACTTTAATTTAGCCTTAAACCTTGGCTTAGTCTTCTGTTTTGACTTTAGCATTAAACCTTTGCTTAATCTTCTGTCTTGCCTTTAGCCTTAAACCTTGGCTTAGTCTTCTGTCTTGCCTTTAGCATTAAACCTTGGCTTAGTCTTCTGTCTTGACTTTGGTCTTCAACCTTCGTTTCAGTCTCCAACATTGGATTTCGTCAGTCTCCCGGTTTGGCTGTCGTTTTCAACCTTGGTTTGAGTCTTCATATTGTGCCGTATTTATGTTAAATGTTTTTTATTCATATTTACGTATAGCTTCCATTCAAGTAGAAGTTTTGTTGGTTGCATATGAACTATAGATGAACAACACACATCACCTATACTAACATAACCATTCATCGAATAAGCGTCAGAAAGCCATTTTGTCTCTTCGCATTGTGCCATATTTTTGCTGAATGCTTTGTGCATTACTCAAACTTTCTGTAAGCCAAACTTTCTTGTCTCTGCCACTCAAGACAAATGTTTTTTTCGTTGTTGGTTACGTATAATATATTGATGAAAGACTTGGATCACCGATACGATCATAATATGACCCATTCATCAAATTGGCGGCAGCAAAGAGCAAAACGTTTTGTTTTGACATCAAACCAATGGGCGCTACTACCAGTTTATTTTTTCTTTATCAGTACTGCTAGCTTTCTTAACGTTATATATATTTTCATGCTTCTTTATGTAACTTGCCTCGCTTGGAGATTTTCAGACCATGTGTGTCACGTACTGTCTTTTTTCATATGTAACTGTCTTTTCTGCAACTACCTTTCCCAAAGCCGCAAAACGTTCACAGAGAAGCTTGTCATTTTAGGGGTTTTGCTTAGCTTACTAGTCGTCATTTTGCTATCTCCTTAAAGTTCTGCACCTCTGTGTCATCGTCTAATCCGTCAAACACATGGTGAAATTCTTCGGAGGTGTCCCACATGGCCCAAATTTAGATCATTGTTTCTTTTTTTACCTTGTTTCAGTCTACCTGGTTCTGGTTATACTTGACGGCCACATCACTGCTCACAGTAGACAGTCCCAGCAGTGATGTGGCCGTAAAAAGTAAGCAAGTAGGCTGGAACAAGTTATAAAATGTAATGCATTGTTGTAGGGCCATGTGAGCAACTCTGACGAATTCCACCATGTATTTGTCGGACGATGACATTGACGTGCAACGTGTTAAGGATATACTAGTAGCTCCGTAGCCATGCATAAAACACAATGACAGGATTCTGTTCATTGCTACAAGAGCTTGAAAAAAGTACTTACAAACGCGCAGGAAAAGATAGTAAAAGTCCAAACCAGTGTCTGGAAAAAAATCAGAACTTTGCTAATGACATAAAGAATTCTTGTTGTTATTTTGGGTTTAACGCCATTTTTCAGCACATGATAGGCTTTACATTGTTGCCAGTATATATAGTGGAGAAAGAACCCTGAAAAAATCCCGGGAATAACCACCGACCCACGTGAAGTTACTGGCAAGCTTGTTCATATATCCACGCTGACCGAGTCTGGGACTCAATCCCACGTGGACAGATTTGAGATGTCGATGATCTGTAAAGGTGAGTACCTTAGACTATTCGGCCACTCGAGGCCGCCATAAAGAATTCTGGATCAAAAATTAATGTTAGCTGATCAAGTAAATCAAGAGAGTCCGAGCAATGTATAATTTCTTGGTTTTAAAGTAAGAATGGTTTTGCCTGGGTCGGGACCCTCCAATTTCGAATTCTTTCGATCCCTTGGCTTGCGCGAGGAAGTTTGTTGTATGTACCAAGAGGAACATAAGAGAGTGGGACAGCAAGCCTTATGCCTTCTTTCGGAAAAGCAAAATAACTCTATTCTCTTTCTTTCTGTGGGTTTTTGTTTACTCCGTTTTTTAGTTTCCAAAATTGTTCAGAGTTCTGTATAGGGAGGTCATGTACACTTAAGTCAAACCAGCTGTGATTTTAATATCTTGTGCGAAGCTACAGCGAACATGTATGGACAGGTAACACCGTGATTACTACTAATCAATACAGACTCACCATTTGTTTCACGGGGTTTTTCGTGCTCAGTTACTGAACTGATATGACTTTGTACTAGCACTGCTAATACATTTTTACACTGGAAAATATCAACGTCTTAGTCTGTTGTTTTTGATTTATTCAGTAAATTTCCAGATATATAGAAACACTTACTGTTGTCTAAACAGTTATGCTGCATGGGTTAAATTGTTTCCTGCCTATCATTCTTATGTATCATTTTACTGTTGATCGGCATAGAACCAAATCCTGAGCCTGACACTATGCATCATAGGCCTGACATTGTGTATCCTTTGCCTGACACTGTGCATGATGGGCATGACACTATGTATCCTTTGCCTGACACGGTGCATCATAGGCATGACACTGCATTACGGGCATGACACTATATATCCATTGCCTGACGTTATGCATCATGGGCATGACATTATGTATCCTTTGCCTGACGCTATGCATCATGGGCATGACACTACATATCCTTTGCTTGACGCTATACATCATGGGGATGACACTATGCACTATATCAACACTGTATATTGTTCTTAATATTCAGAGTTCGCAATGTGAAGTTTACTGGATTCATGTCAGTACACCTTAGTTTCATGTAATGATAGTTTTCGCAAACTTGGCCTATGAAGTCATCACTGAGTC
Organism: Megalonaias nervosa; assembly: GCA_016617855.1. Taxonomy (NCBI): domain Eukaryota; kingdom Metazoa; phylum Mollusca; class Bivalvia; order Unionida; family Unionidae; genus Megalonaias; species Megalonaias nervosa. The sequence goes on from JAECUM010024649.1 coordinate 28,464, forward strand.
GAATAGTCAATATTTTTCTTGACTAAATTTCAAGATTTCTAGATTCTTCGAAACCTGCAAATTTAGTCCCATTATATAAAATGGTTGTAGGAGACATGTTTCAAATTATCCTAGAGTATCAATTCTTTTGTATTCGTAAAATGTGTTTGAAAATCACTAATATGACTTGCTTAACTCTGGATCAGGGAAAATAAGTAAGAAATCTCTTCCATACAAATGATGAAACTGACCATATTGACACGCAGGATTTTAGTATTAACTCAGAAATATCTACATTTTAGATAGTAGATAGTTACAGGTGTTGTTTGAAAATTAAGTACCAGTACGAGAGCAAAGAGTTGTCTTGAATTCCCGAACAGTGGGTTTTTCAGACTATAAATGTTGGCGCCCATCGAGGATCAATACTCGGACCATTATTGCATACACATATATATATATATATATATATATATATATATATATATATACTATATATATATATATATATATATATATATATATATATATATATATATATATATACTTATGTTGTAAACGTTTTGCAGTTAAAACGTATAATTCTTGCTAATTATACTCCACTATATATCCTCGTTGAGGCTGGTCGAATTCTAGCATCGTCGGATTTTCAAAAAGTACACGACTGATCCCTTGATTAGTTAATAACTTGAATCCAGATTAAACAGAGTGAGTGCTTTTAACATGAAAACGCAATCCAGATATCCATCCAATATTGCAGATAAATGGCAAACGTATTTAAGAAGTATTCCAACATAAGCAAGTCTTTGTCTGAAAGAGAGTGTTGGAAAGTTAATAGTTTGAAGAATATGAAATATGGATTGCATCGTTTGGCTCAAGAAAGAATGCATAAATATGATACACCTTCCTTGCTTGACTACGCTGATGATATCTGAAATATATTCCTTTCTTGTTTGACTATGCTGATGATATCTGGGATTATATACCCTCCCTTTTTAGACTATGCTGATGTTATCTGGGATAAAGAACTCCTTTCTCTGACTATGCTAATGATATATGAGATATATAACTCCCTGATTTGACTATGCTGATGATATCTGGGGTTATATACCCTCCCTTTTTGACAATACTAATGTTATTTGGGATAAACACCTCCCTTCTTGAATATGCTAATGATATCAGGGATATATACCTCCCTTGTTTGACTATGCTAATGATATCTGGGATATATAACTCCCTTATTTGACTATGATGATTATATCTGGGATATATAACTCTCTTATTTGACTTTGCCCATGATATGTGGGAAACATAACTCCCTCATTTGACTATGCTAATTATATCTGGGATTATATACCTCCCTTGTTTGACTATACTGATGATATCTGGGATATATAACTCGCTTGTTTGACTGTGTCGATGATATCTGGGATTATATACCTCCCTTGTTTGACTATGCTGATATTATCTGGGATTACATACCTCCCTTGTTTGACTATGCTGATGTTATATACCTCCCTTGTCTGACTATGCTAATGATATCTGGGACAACTGTATTATGCAAGATAAAGGATCGTTGGGAAGAAGCTGCATTTGGAGACTATGAGAATAGTAACAAGAGTAAATTTCGGGGCATTATTATGGGTCAGCCTGAATTCTCGACCTTACAAGCATCAGTCAATTCAGTTGTCTTAATTAAACCCTGGACTTGTTCCAAAATACTCAGATGATGTAATTCGACCTATTGTTTTTAACTGCGAGACCTACACGCTCGATCATCGAATACTATTCGGCCCCCTTTGTGTAGAACTACCTTGCATCTAAATTCATTTCTACGACCGAAATGTGGAATAATTTATTGATAGAAGTAAAACGTATCTGTTCGACGTATCTGTACCAGTTTAATCATGAAACTCCGTCATATCAGTCACTGATTGGGTGGTACTAGCCCAGTATTTGCAGTTAAGAACTAAATGTAGTAGTTTAAATAAGGACTTGTTCCGAAATTATGTTTACAGTTTAAATAAGGACTTATTCCGAAATCATGTTTACAGTTTAAATAAGGACTTATTCCGAATATTCCAAAATCGTGTTTACAGTTTAAACAAGGACTTATTCCAAAATCATATTTACAGTTTAAATAAGGACTTATTCGAAATCATATCTAGAGTTTAAGTAAGGACTTATTCCAAAATCATGTTTACAGTTTAGATAAGGACTTACTTCAAAATCATGTTTACAGTTTAAATAAGGACTTATTCCTAAATCATGGTTACAGTTTAAATAAAGAATTATTCCGAAATCATGTTTACAACAATAGGTAATGTACGCGGACACAAAACTAACTGAAAACTTTCTATTAGAATGTAACCGATACTACAGGTTTAATAGATTGTATTCTTTTCACATTACCGGCTTATCAATAAGACCTTATTTTTCGGCACTTGTATGTACTCTGATGAAATGAATATACACACATTTATGCTGGTGCAAACCTTCACGAAATGATCACTACGCTTTTCAGATTAATACACGGTTTACACACCACGCCTCTTTATTCCATCGTTTCTCACTATTATATGGCCATTGCAATAACTACACATACAAGATTTCCAACCAATCCCCATATATTGCATTATTTTGTTAATTTATCGTGATGATTGTTCTTCAGTAAATATTGTTTAAACTTAAGTAAAAGATGGCAAGTAATTTTTTATTATACCGCTTCTCACATCATATAGTTCCATGACTGCATGGTGATCCAACAAGTTTTCATCTGCTTTGTCATTTAATCTCCTTGCGCGCTAGCAAGCCCATCAGTTGTGTGGACGGAGGTCAGAGTATAAAGTGTGATGCTCGTTGTCAAAGCATCGGACTAATAATCCAGTAGTCGAGAGTACGATACTTGCTCAGGTCAACATTAGTGTGTCCTTGTAAAAGGTATTTCTTCTGCATGATATATCGAGTAATGCAGTGAAATTCCCATTAGTAAAGCTCCCTCCCCCACCCACCTACTCCAAAAAGCAACAAAACCCCCCAGAAAAAAAAAACAAAAACTATACCAAACCAAATAAAATTAAAAATACCTCCCTCCCAAAAAACAACCCCCCAAAATAAATAGGACATCAGCCTACCTACCATATAATCACAATAGTCGTCGTTTACTATTATACATTCCAAGATGGAACAGTTTCTCTACCATTTTTGTAAACTATAATATATGCAGTTTTGACGAATTAATGAGAAAGTATGTGTTTTAATGATGACAAGAAGATCTAACAGTTAGAATTGTTTATTTTAATCCACATGGAACTATGATATTCGTTTTAGTTCACGGATTATTGATAGACGGAAAACGGCTTTCTAATAATATACATATTTGTGTTCTTGATAATGACCGACACTTTTTATTAAATGAATAAGTGTCTCTGTACATTAGGCACCTATGCTTGTTTATTATTTTCAAAATACATTTATATTTTAATTTAGAGTTAAGGACCTTGCAGTCTGAACTATCTTGTCATGTAATAAATCTCACATCACATGGATCATAGACATCATCTTGATTAGCATAGAGTCTTGGACGATGTAGAAAATGCATGTGTGCATTCCATATGCAACGACGATATATTGTACCGATCTTCTTAAACGCAAAAGGAATGCAGACAGGCACGCAAACCATATAAAATAGGGACAGGTACGAGGCTTGGCAGTTTGCTGGCAGTAGCTCGCGGAATTATGCCGATTATTCAAATCTACTAGAGATTATCATGTAAAGATCTCAACACCTGGTCAGTCACAGACTTTGTGATTATGGAGGAGAGCCAAATCAACCTGGCATTATGGCGTAATGAATCTCCCACTGAAACCCGTAATTAGCAGACCGAGGGGAGTATGAATGTAATTACTACATTTAATGATGAAAAGGAAATAAGATGGAATTATCGTGAATCCAATATGAGGCCGCACAGTCGTTTATATTACATTTCCATATATCGTTGAGGCTGACAACAATTACAGTCTCTACTTGTTTGCATCAGTACCTTCTGCTTAGTAGTGCAGATCTATTATGGGATACTTTTCACGATGTGCATGTAACAATATAATGCGATACTTTTCAGGATGTGCATACAAGTCTATTATGGGGGACTTTTCAGGATTTGTATGCAACCCTGTTATGGGATAATTTTCAGAATATGTAACCAACTTTATTATGGGATACTTTTCAGGCTCTGTATGCAACTCTGTTATGGGATACTTTTAGGATGTGTATGGAAGTCTATTATGGGATACTTGTCGGAATATGTATCCAACTCTTGTATGGGATACTTTGCATGATTTGTAAACAATTCTGTTATGAGATACTTTTCAGAATGTGTATGTAAGTCTGTTATGGGATACTTTTCGTAATGTGCATCTAAGAGAGCTGGATCCTTCACAGGAAGTGTATGCATGACAGATTGATGTTCCAGTTTAGATTCTTCGTTGTTCCAAGAAAATCATCGCACACTCCTGAAGTACTTTTCTGTCGAGAAGGAAACAGACATAGTGTTAATAGGGTTATTTAGATTAAGAACCAAGCACACGGTTTAAGAAGATTTTGTCAGGATGAAGTTAATTCACACTAAATAGTAAACTAACAAGAAGGAAACAAAGAGAAAAAAACATCGGTAACAAAGGAAAGAAATAAAAAAGATTGGAACGAAAATAAAATTTAGATTTGAATCATGAAATTGCGTAGGATGTCACGGATGCCTCCTGATAGATGGAGGTAACTTTAAATTTGAATGTGTTCGATGCAGTTTGTCAAATATTTTTCTGGTTATACTGTTTAGATAGGATGATATTTGCAACAAATTCTAATTAGTATAAACATTGTATAATTTTCAGAATTTCTTAAAATAGAGGATTTAACTTTAATTGTAAATTTTCAATCTATTCTGTTGCTGATGTGTGTGACTGAAATTGGAGTATATAATTATATTACTTCTTTTAATGTACACAGCAAGCTTGAATCTGCATGCCTCTGGAGCTAACTTAAATTAAATTAAGTTTCCCACCGATGAATAATTTTTATAACGGCTCGAATCCATACCCGCCTGAATTATTTTCGTTAGATAATGGGAAATCAGTGAGTACGCAAAATTTACTCAGATGCAAAACTTCAGTCTAAGATGTCGGAAATCAGACTTATTCATTGCAAACTTCGATGCAGTACTTATTAGTACGTCGAACTGGAAAGCAATCAAGAATGTGAAATTTCTGGAACGAATTCCTTATGGCTGTAAGAGTAGATGCTGTTTGGCTCTGGAGGCAAACATATATCAATAGTCCACATTCTAAATGGACTAGTTTTTCTGTGCTAACATTAGCTGGTATGCTGAAGCCATCTACTCTCAACTTTCTCTCTCACTTACGCATATAAAAAATACAAAGGAATGAGATTTGAAATTAAATCATGCACCCAATTTTGGCACTTGTGTTTATATATATATATATATATATATATATATATATATATATATATATATATATATATTCTGCCTACTATTATCAAGCATTCTTCTATAGAATCCAGGGATAGCTCTTTCCGTTCTGTTTGGTGTATATTTATAATTCTCTCTCTCTCTCTCTCTCTCTCTCTCTCTCTCT
>JAECUM010024650.1:0-32463 GCA_016617855.1 Megalonaias nervosa
GAATGTTCCTATCTACCACAATGATACAATCAAAAATGTGTTCGAATGGGCTCTCAATAATTCCAAAGTAGCGTTTCAGTCCAAAATGTCACTAAGCACTGTGCAATATAAATAATAATTCTTCTAGAATTATATCTGAACACAACTAAACACTGATAATAGATCCCCAAAGACTGATATGAAACAGGAATGAATAATTGTTAACCAAACCTCTTTATATACAAATACCCACAAAGCAATAGATTTCCAGCGGAAAACACACTAGCTCGTTAACAAGATCAGGCTTTGAATTAAAATACAAGTAAACATCTTGTTTACTTTTTACAAGCATGACAAAAGTCAGGTAGGCAAAAACTACTACCCTCAATTACCGAAACACACTAACATATTGTTCTTAATACAAATGCAATGTCACGGACTATGTTCCTTACCTGTATTTCTTTTCCACGCATAATCTTTTTTAACTTTGCCTTAACACTGGTAGAGTGTCATTTATAAGTTGAATAATATAAAAAGGAATGGTCAAAAGAAAATACCAAACATAGGTATTTCTAGCAGCTTTTCTTCTCTGTATCTAATTTTGTTTTCATTCCCAGTGCATGACGAGTGATATTTTTAGGATATGTCTTACCCGTACCTTTAATTGCTTTAGCAATCTCTAAACTCTCAACCAAAAATTCGTGCATGTCCATGCGATATTCTACTAACGTCCCTTCAAATTTCCTATTCATCCATGAGAAGCAAGTCATAATCAGTCAACAACTCAAGCTCTGTTCCTCATATTTTCGAACTTGCTTCAGTTTTTAACCCATGTGCGCTGTAGAAGTGAGCTGCGTGAAGTTTGTAAGTTAGTATGTAAGAATTTCGAAATTCGAAACATGTCGCATAACATTAAATTGGAGTTTTTTTCTTTTGTTCACAAAATACTATTGAAGCAAGCCTGACATTTTAAGGCTGAAATGTGACGATAAACCCTTAAAGTATTTTGTAATCATAATCTGAAATGTTTGAATTCAACACTGAGGAATACAAAGGTACTATTCAAGGTAATGTTCTCTCATTGAATTTTTCTATCCACGCATTTGTAAGGACAGATGTTTGTTTTCGTAGAAATTTAATTTGCATGTTGTCAAAATGCTTACAGCCTCATTGAACTTGTCATAATTTAAAATTTGGGATAACTTTTCAAGTGACTGCTCTATGAATGATCGCTGCCAACGAATCTAATCGTTGTTTTTTTCCTCAGGAATATTCTTTAAATATAGAAGTGCATGCTGTATTATTACCATAAGTGCTAATTTTATCAGCTAATCAGGTGAAGTCTTATATCTTTGTGTTTGGGAGACTGAGCAGTATGGCTGAAGAGCATCAATGTGTGTCGAACGATTAGATTCACTCTCATATTTATGAAATCTGCATTTCCAGTGGCTAATTCAACGGTCACCAGAACATGACCCAACCCATAAGCGGTCGCTGCCAGATCTTCACGTGTGACAGTGGAAATCTGATTTTAATCAGACTGGAATTTGGGTGAAATAAACAGGGACATTTGTAAGAATTTGGCTGTAACAAATTGGCACATTTGAATGTATCTGGCTGTAACAAATTGGCACCTTTGTAAGAACTGGGCTGTAACAAACTGACACCTTTGTAAGATCTGGGCTGTAACAAATTGCTACATTTGTAAGAATGTGGATGTAACAAATGTGACCTTTTGTTCTAACAACCAATGTCCATATTACCTTCATATATCAATAGCTATGTATGGTTTAGCAATGCACATGAATGGTACAATAAAAAGTTAGAGGAATTAAATTTTGGGCCAGAACCTTTAGCAATTACACAGAGGAACAAAAACATCAATTATTGCTAAAAAAATTAATTAAAAAATATAATTGAGGAAACTATAGCAAAAGCGGATAAGAAACGTTCGAAAGAGATGCCAACACGTTGATCTCGTACGAGTTTAAACGTATGAATGAAAATATAAAAGTGTGGTACAGAATTTATTACACAGATTTAACCTCGAATCAATGAGTTACTTCGGGTGAGATGAATGGTAGTGAGTTAGAAGAGGAGTTAAAAGCTGATATAAACAAATTAAATACAAAACTGACAAGAAACAAACTGATGAATAGTGAAGAAGGCATTATGAGCACAACAGAGTTTTATATCGATATCATGGTCAACAAACATCGGTGTAATTTTAACGATCTTCCTTACCCTTCCAGCTGTTAAGTCAGTGTTGAGTCAGTAAAATCTTAAATCAAAGCAAAGGCGAATCAGTCGAACCAAAACTAACCGTTTCTTCAATCAGTTAACATTGTAACTATATACCAAGATGTTCTGAAAATGTTACACATTTTAATGTAACTGATGGGTCCTCAGAAGTAAATATACCAGTTATATCATGCAGCAATCGATACAGCATTTATTGTGTTGTACAGTATGCTGCTAAACAAATGTTTGGTTTTCAAAATTGGACCTCCCTTACTAACAACATTTTAAGAGTTGATGAACCTAATCGTACTTGTAGATATGCTAAGTTAACCATGGACTATCTAATTAATTCAGGATTGTTGCCAAACAAGATTCAACCATAGTTATTCTGGATACTACCCAACTTTGTAAATGTGCACAACTCGTATACGAGTACTTGAATATCACTAGGTGGTCACACCTTCTGTTCCGAAAATGAACAAGTACCAAAGTATATAGACTTCTTCACCCCCACCTTCACCCTTCAGCTCATAAAATGTCCCCATCGTGACAAAGTACATCGTCTGACCAACAATTAGAACTTCTATCTGTCAGGTTGATTCCGATCATGTTTCCTTCGGAGGTAGCTATGTAGAAAATGTCACTCAGAACAATAGCCAATGTGTACTCAAGGACCCCATTGAATTACTTTATACCACTGACTGAGTTCTGGAAAATGGAGGTACGCACACATATAAGGGTCAGTTGAGAATATCTTCTGTTTCCTATTAGATGCGGAAACAAAGGGGTAAATACCAAAATCATGGGCATTTGCAATAACGACCCATTGAAAAAGATTCATTTAATATTTATTTTTAGCTGAAATTAATCAAATGTATGTTTGCACAAACATAATCAAAGTTAAAATTATATACATGCTCAATCGACTTCATTTATTCCTTACCTGTTATTGTTCATTGATCACATTCTTTCCAGACATTATGGAGCTCATTATGATATTCTACCAGGATAAAGTCAGAGTTAACAAAAGGATGTGTGGAAAATATATGTAGGTAAGAAATATAGTCACGACAATGTATCAGTATTAACAACAATACATATTCGCTAACATTCTTACATTTAGATTTGATCGATTCGGACAATAAATAAGTTTCTAAAACGGCTTGTCTTTTCGAGTTTTCTCTTTGGTGGAAGGAACAGTTTGGACTAAGGTTAGCCATAAATATACATTTCCAGTTCGTTCGGTTGACTGTCCTCGGGTTTTGTACTGATTTTGACTAGTAAACATGAACGAGACCACAAAGTTATATATAGATAATAGTTATATCAAATAAATATGCCTGACTGTGATTGCACACTTTAATTTTGCTGTTTACCACCGGTGTGTGTCACCTCTATATGATTTCGGAATGAACTTATATGAAATGAGAGAATGAACGAATTTTACCGCGATCTCTCCAGCTCACCTATTATCTCGCTAATGCGTACTACGATCTCTCCTGCTCACCCTATGATCTCGCTAGTTCGTCCTAAAATCTCTTCTGCTCACCCTATGATCTCACCAGTTTGCCCTGACATATCTCTCTAGTTCGCCGTACGATCCCGCCAGTTAGCACAACGATCTCTCCAGCTCGCCCTGTCTCATCAGACCTCGATTACATTTTCTCAACAATGTTTGGCTATTTCGTGTTCCATTACAAAAATCACATGCAAAACTTTACCATATCGCTTGATTGCAAAAATATTATATAACGTAACCTGAACCAAACTGATTACTACAAGTTGCCTTCATGAACCTGACCCCTCTGAAAAATATACAAGAGATAAAAGTCTGAAAGCTATGTGAGTAAAGCAGCTCATGCCAATAATAGGGCACGTTTATATTTATTATTATGGCATGTCAAACGTTGACGTAATTTTTAAATAAAATATTTATTTATATAGCTTATTTTACCGATCGAATTGTTTAATCATCCACACGTAGTATTTCTTCCATGTAATTAGTTTGTCATTTATATGCAATTTTACTTAAATTTTTTACAGATAATGTAATTGAATGCAAGAATATTAAATCAAACGTAAAACATTTTGATTTATACGCGTCATTTCTTCACTCATTGCAATATTTTTCATTCATTTCCATCACAAGTCATTATATTTCTATACGTGTCATGCATATTGAATAAAACGTAATTAAATTGGTACATGTGATTTCCCAATCTGTATTCATAGGTTATTGTTTATATTTTAAAAAGCAAATAACTTTTACCCATTTGGAAAACAAAGTCATTCAACTGCAAAATTGATTAAGCCTTTGGAATAAAATTAAATTTAATTGGTCTCACTGTGTGGAAGAGTGTATACAACGGCGAACTTGAGTTGTATGTCTGCGTTGTGCGACTGACAAACCAAAGAAGATATTGTTTGGGTTTTTTTGTGGGATGTGATGGGGTGGGGTTGTGGAGTTTAACGGGGGTAGGGTGGGGTGAGGGTGGAGGTGGGGTCAAAATGCGAAACTATCCAATGACACCTTAGTCGACTCGTCGGCCATTAGGACAGTGTATGCTATTGAGGTACAGGATAACTGATGTTGTAAACCTAGCCACGAAAGTTCTACAATACATATATCTTTGGGTTAACAATTTGAAAAGTCCATGTCGTACTTCGGAGAAGACTTTAAACCGTCCAAATAAAAACTAGTTTTCACTTAACTCTAGTTGTATTCGGACAGAGTTTCGTAAGTTTAAAATTCTCACTCCGCTTGCTTGAATGAGTAGCTTTGACCATTTCTGATCGACCGTTGTTCATTCAGGAGATGAATTAATTAAATTTACCAATAACGCGTTCCAATAAATTAGTTTCTCCATGAAAAATATGGCTGATAACCCATAGGACGCAGGTCTGTAATAAGAAGGGACAAACTTAAGCCAAATGTGAATGCCAGAACTTGGGATCTGAATGTCCCTGAAAAGACTATGATATCCAGCATTTTAAAATAATAGAATCTCTTACAGAAGAAGGCTTTTACCAAAATAGCAGAGGGGCGAATAACAACTTCGAGGCCGGACGAACAGAAAAATTAGCGAAACTAATGGACAATGCGGAAGAGATGGCGGAAAGGAGAGGAACGCTTCAAGAGCTGGCTGCCATATATAAGGTTGCTTAAAACGGCGCTGCACGTGCATTTTAACAGCAGTTAAGTATTTGACGAGTTGCTTTGTTATACGTTGCTAATCATGAATTGGAGTACGTGCACTTGACCAAAAAGCAAATTGTCGCTAATTATAAAGAAGTTGTGAACACGACAATAAAACTTTTATTAGCAATGATATCATATACCCTTATCGCTTCATGTACGTGCATTGGGGTGGGGTGGGGGCAGCGGAAAACGTGTGTGTTCAGCAAGTAAACTAACAATAATTCAATTATTTGCTTCAGATGTCATTGCTCCATGAACATCCATTTTAAGTCAAACATGGATTCGCAAATACATTGGACATTTTGTAGGGTCGGCTCAAATCACATTTGCTAAACATTTTAATATTAACGTTCGCAGCTCAATTAAAGTAATACTTCAAGGAATATTACACTAAATACTTTCATTAAGATTACTTTGCATTTGATGTTGTTTTTCATTCAAAATGTACCCCAAAAAATGGTGCAATTAAGATTGCATTAAACGTATACAGGCCGAAAATCATGTTTTCAGAAGGTCAAACTTTGACCTAAATAAAATTATTTTTCCCCATAGCTCGACTACAAGTAATATAAGCACAATATAATCACGTAGCTCTTAATGTGTAGTCTGGGGAGAAAATAGCTGGAAGACCTTGAAAGAGTGTATTTTGATGATGTCACATTACTTGTTGTGCTATTAAAAGACAATTTACTACTGTCGTCTGTTGGACGAACGTTATAATGCACTGTAACGTATTCTCTATGTATTAATCAGTTTTTGCCCAATGTTTTAGAGCAATAGATAAAGCATCTTATGTGTTGTATAATGGGATTGCGCTGATCATCGGATTGCCTTATTGAGTGAAAAGTCACGCTTTAACGTTCTCTCTCTCTCTCTCTCTCTCTCTCTCTCTCTCTCTCTCTCTCTCTCTCCTTAAAGTTGGATATCCACCAATCATAATTGCCGTTACAAAGTACACCAAACACCAAACACTATGGCTTGTAGTTCAGTTTTTAAGATATCGTTGCTTCTACCGTTGTTTCTATGGTCATGCAATTTCTTGTGTGTATTCACGGTTATCACGCGTAACAAGTCAAATGTGGTTGTAATAGCCTATTTATTGTTGCTATACGTATGCCAAAGTTTTGGATTATATAATATACAGGTGAAGCTGTCGAGACATATCCGACAGAATTTCTTGTTGGTTCATTCTTAGCATAGACTTTCAATTTTGTATCCAGCTATAAGCGTGAAAAAAACAAAAAAATTAAAATCTTTTTGTTTGGGGTTAATTTCATGTAGAGAAAAATACAGTAACAACTGATTTATGCAATATTTCATTCGAGTTCCCTGTGGTGCTTTTCTAAATTACCAGTTGTATTCTTGTTATAATTTTAATTGGTTGTGTACTCAGCCACTTCTGAAAAACTCCATATCGATCCGTATCTGACGATACAAATCCAAGCATTCATAACAATCATTTATTTTTAGATATGATGCAATCGACAGAGTATTTGTAGTGTTATGATTTTGTTTGCGTGACAACAACAACGCTTAAGAAATGCTTAACAACGATATTTTAGGGCTGAGATTACATTTTCCATGACATAACTAATTTCAATTGATTATTAGCCAAACAGTTATCATTGCACGATTATCTGCGGCATTTCAAATATATCGGAGAAATGTTCTCTTTCGTAAGAGACCTAAAATTGGGCACACATTTCAGTTCGCAGTTTAATGTATTTCAGGAATTCTCATTTGAGTTTCAGATTTAGAATGACAAGTCATTCTTTATTTAAGTGTGAATTCAAGACGCAGTTGAATAATATCTATCAATCAGTCTGTTTGTCTTTTGTCTAGAGATATCGAACGAGGAAGAGCTAGAACTCGCTAAGAGTGGATGCATTTGTTTGGGCTCAGTAAAGATAAGTTTGTCCATGTTCACAAACTTTTCAAGACTTAATCACGTAAACTAACACAAATGAAAATAAAATGGAATACAGATGACATCATAAACAAGCAAAATTTTTATAACTGCATCTGCCTTATGTTATACATAATTTCAACAATATAGAAATTGTAAGGGTACAAATTTCTGTCGATCTATGAAGAGCACATTAATTTGGGCAGGTGAACGATTAATTAGATTTATGGGGACCGTGGCGTGTTAAACCACCATAATGCACGGATTTGTAATGTCAGTGTCATGAGAGGAGTGATTCTTAATTAAGCATTCGTTTATTTAACAAGTCAGACAGACTGGGAGGATAGGGATAACTTCGATTTTGTATCGCTATTGTCAGATTTGAGATTTTCCAGAATTACTTATTTGCGAATCTCGAGGTCACGCAGATTACAATTTGGCGCCTAGTTATTAAAGGCGGGAGATATATTTAATCCGGATTGGTTACGCTAAATAAGGGGCGTGGTTCCCACACGAAAATTCTTGGGTTTAATATGTCCCATCACAAAAGTTTAGTCAGTCTACGCTTTTCTGCAAGAGAAAACAAATGTAGGAGACTCCGAGTTTGAATTTAGAAGAAATTCACTCGTAAATAATTATCCAAGGGATAGGATGTCTGGAAAGTCAACGGACACGATTTTGGCGGTAGAAGCGAGCGAAGCTTGAAAACACAGGGTATCTTGCGCCAGTCTCATGTAATTCGTTGATATTAATATAACGACTTGTTTGATTTATTTGCTTATATTTGCATGAATTTATTTGTTTCAATTCGTAGATCAGTTTTCTTGATATGAATACAACTGTGTGAGTTCATCTGTATGAATCCGTACAATAATATTCTTTATATAAGTTTGACGAATTGTTTGAATGTGTCGTTTTGATTGTTATAGGAAAATATGTCTCTAAGAATTTCATGCCTTACCTTAGTTGATATGAGTCAAGAGAATCCTTGTGAATTCACCGACCTTAGATGATTTTACGTATGATAAAGACTTGAGTGCGTATTGACTGAAATTAACGTTGTTAAGCCATGAAGTGAGATTTCATATATGCTAAAGACTTGAATGTGTGTATTCGCTAGAATTAACGTAGTTAAGTCATGTAATGAATTTCATTCATTCACTTGTATAATTGAGACGGGAACAGAACTGTTATGTGTTGCGGGATGTTAATGTGATTCAGGTTGAAATAGCCGTTAGGAAGTACATTAATCTTATGAAACTAAGTTTGTTTATGGTCTGCCATGTGTAGCTTGACCAGATAGCCTTTGGTATCTGTTTGAATTCCGATAGAACTATATCTGACATAACGAGAGGGGAGTAATAATCTATTCCCAGTAGGATATCTGACAGAAGATTTAGGTTGCTTCTTTGTTTATTTTTGGAAGGTGAAATAGCTCCACGGGACGTATCCACGTACCTACCTATCGAAGTATCTACGTATCACGTACTTACATATCTACCTACCCACACAAAGTTCGAGGGCCGAAAGAGGCGAGACAATAGAGAGTTTGGAGAAGGGAAAAGTGGAAAGGACCAAGAAGAACAGTCACAGAGAAGTTGGAGAACAGTCACAGTGAAGTTGGAATGAACCGGAAATAATCAGGTTATGAAGTTGTACAAGGCAATGACTTCGATTGTTCCCTCGATTCACCAGTTGGAATTGAATTACCGTACAACAGCAATACTTCTGCTTTAATCCAGACAACATTTTGCAATTTTCCGATACAATTTGTCCGTATGTTGGTTTGTCCACACTTTTCACGCTCTTCAACTTGAAAAAAAGGGCGACAACGGTATGTTGAATATAACTAATGAAAACTACAAATACATCTACATGTATTTATCTTATATAGTTATAATTATAATAATAAGTATAATTATTACACATTTCCTGTACCTCAACGTCGTTAAATCTATCATTGAATCATGCAGCCGAAAGTAATTTTACGGTGCAAGATTTAAAATAAAATAGCTTTCAAAATGGCAGATACATTTAAATGGAAAAGAACAAGCAAGCTAGTAGACAAGCGAACAAGTAACAACCACAACAATGATGATATATTATCTCCCTTCCCGTGTTAGTGTCTTTTTTCAGAACTCGTATGCAAACGTATACAAACATTTATTGCATTGTTTAAGAGGCTGGACATGACTACCTCTGTGAAATATTCTGACAATAAAAGTATCTATTGATACAAATTTGAATAGTTCTTTACTTTTATGAATGATGACTTCATAAACTTAACATATTTGCTAGAGTGACTACACCTGTGTACATTTCTTTCTTTCACAGCCTGTTGAATTTTCACTGGCTTTATAGATTTGCGGCGGACTTGGCAATTTTGTGGACTTTCTAGTCATTTGTGAATGTTCCGTATAATTGAATCATTTGTCTATAATTGAGTATGAAATTTTGAAATCGGGGAAACAATTAAAATGAATGACCTTCTCTGTTATGACAACTTACGTATAAACAATGTTACTCAGGATGTAACTATAAAAATGCTAGGACTCAATGAAAATTATAACGAGTAGCCGCATTAGAAATAAAAAATATTTTCTAATATCATTAACTTCACCCATGTATCTCCCTGAGAAACAAATCATTATACCACAACGATACCACTAATAATCTACGAAATCGTCTATCTTTCCGGGTGTTTGTGTGTTGAGGGGTGGGTGAGTTATAATTTTATTACAATAATCTGTGAAATTTATCGTTTCTTTCCAAAGATGAAATTTCCCTTCACTTGGTTGTACTATAATTCATAAATTTATATTATCAATCGAATGAGACAGCATTGACCTTCATATAAGTAACCATTCCCCTTTTTATCTACAAGATCTGATGTATTGATGTTTAGCCTACCGAATGTACTCGCATACAAGTCGAGTCAAACTGCGAGCAACAAAGATTGTTATCTGCCGCAGCATAATGCACCTGCAGACCAAGATATATGTTGTTGTTTTACTGATTACCCCTAACAAACTAGCGCACTGTGCAGTTTGCAGTTGGACTTTTCTTAAAAGCGAGTTGATATGGTACCATTTCTATCGGTGATTTAGTTAGGATTATATCTTAAGAAAACATTAGTTTTACTGAGAGGTTGGTCAGAGAAGGGGCTCCATTTTCTATTAGAATGGATAAAAGGTACCCGGTTTTTAATTTTTATTTCGTAAATGTATGCTTAGTCTAATAATGAATTTCTCAGATTAACTTGCAAACTTTCACACATCCTAATTGACAATTATCCTTGGAATTTGTTATTTTTCCTTTTTCTTTAAATTTTTGTCTTCTGCTGAAAACCGTGTAGTCGATATGATTTTTCATAGACCTCTTTATGCATTTGTGTCTCATCATTTGCAATTTTTTTATTTGATTAAAGTGTAGACGCCCCCACCCAAAGACACACCTACCTAACTGTTGGTACTTTTTTGTGTATGCTTGCATTGCATGAGAGTGACTTTAAATATTTCTGTTTACATCGGTAAGAAAATACGAACAGTCATTGGATCTACTGGGTCGACCTTTTGTAGCTCTCGCAAAGACCTGGATAGTAACATTATACAGCTTAGTCATCTTTGCCTAAAGACCTCAAAGCCCACTCCAGGATGTAAAGCAAAAAGGAATTTCTCTGCGACAATAAACCTTCAACTTCGCTAGGAAAGGTTCTGATATGTTAACCCTATCTACACCTTGGTGGATCGAGCAGAAATGTTAGTGCTTTGTCCTAGCGACATCTGTTGGAATTCATGAGTTGCCTCCCTTAGTATGTAATGCCGACTAACCAATAGCGTGTAACAACGGTGCATTGTATATCGGCTGAAAATAGCTGAGGCATTTGACTTTAAAATGATACCTTGTAAGTTTAACATCGAAAATGTGATTACGCACAAGTGAGAAGCGATTACATGTGTATTTGAGGGAAAGGTATTTTTGTACAAACATGAACCGGTAGAGGAAAATTGTTTATTTATAAGCCAATTTAAGTTGTTTGCTCCCCTTGTCTCGATCATGTAGGAACTGTGATCAAATTTGAACAACTTAATTTGATTTGATATGGTTGCTTGCCGCCGCATCTAATGAAATTCACAGACCCGAAGAACAGAAATATCTGCTCAATCCGCCAGTGTGTAGATAGGGTTAACATATTAGAACCTTGGCTAACGAAGATGACAAACCTTTGACTTAATGCATTTTCAAAGAACGTTTTGATTATTTGTCACGTTTTGTTTTTCACTCCGCGTCTTCTGATCATACCATATCGTCTAGTACTGCGGCAACATCATTATGCGATTGTTTAGAGTTTGGATACATTTGACTAATTATTGGATTGTAATTTCATTCTTACTGGAGAAATGTCATTAACTGATTCCTCGTATAATTTATCCCGAAGAATTTTTCGAGAAAATTTTGAGATTCGGGTCAGCATAATAAGACATTCTTTCAAGCTGTAGGACAAGCTGGGAAATCTGGTATTGTGCCATCTTATTTTCAGTCTCTTGTTGTGGATGTATTTGCAACTTCTCGGTTAATCCTACTGACTATACATCGAATGTATGCAGATAGCAAAAAATAGCCACAAAAAAACCCCCAAAAAACAAAAAAAAAAACCAAAAAACAAACTCAAATGTAGTTGCCGCCATTGAGAACTATATTCGGAACTACTTCTGCTCAGCACAATAAGGCGGTGAAATGAGATTAAGTCACAGTCTGAACATTATCGGCGTTTACTGTCGCAGACAATGTGGTACACTCCAGCGAATCACGAAATCCATCAGATTTGTGCATTCCTACCACTATATCTGAGGTTATTTCTCGACTCTACGGAAATGGCCGAATGATGTACTGAATGGTTCTAGTTGTGCCGAGAGGATCTGGAACATTGCTCGGTCATTTCCGTCGAGAAATTTTTGTTTTACTTGATATAGGACTGGTTACGAATTTAAATGGTGTGACGTAGCGTCTTTTTATATTCGTTCAGCTCTTGTTCACGTATGTATATAATTTTCACATATGTAAAATAATAATGTGATCATTTATTTCACATATGTATAATTCTTTGCAAAAATTTTGAAAAGGATTGTCACATACGTGTATGTAACAAACAATTTATATTTATGAAATAAGGACTTGTTATACATATATAAGAAATTCTTTTTCACGTGTGTCAAATATTATCACGCATTTGCGAAATTCTGTTTTATATAAGTAAAATAAATAATTTATTTCACCTATGTGAAAAATTATTATACATATGTGAAATAAAAGCTAAATTTTTACATATGTAAAAGGAACTGACCTACACATACATACACACAAACACACATATAAACGCTTTTTCACATATGTAAAATAAAAATGTATTTTTCATGTTTTATATACTTATTATTATTTTGTCCATATGTAAACAAAATAATATTTTTCACAGATGTAATTATTAATTTCTGTGAAAAACAGTTTAACATACGGAAATTTCTTTGTCACCTATGTAGAATTTATTTTTGACATCTGTGAAAAATTATTAATTTTACATATAAGAAAAGCTATTTACATATATAAAATTCTTGTTCACGCATAAATAAATCTAAATTGTTTCATATAAGAAAAATGTTTCTCATTTGTAAAAAAGTTCATATGTGAATGAAAAAGAATAAATGCTAAAACCGAATGCTATTCATTTAATGGCTACCATTTGGCACAATGAGGGTTTTAAAAGCAATTGTCGTATCTTATCATTTTCCTTTTCGCAACAAGTATTGATCATAAAGGCATTGTAGTGAAATGAAAGCATTATTAATTGCTTGTTTGATTCATTGAGATACAGAACCCAAAGCCTACATACAGTTTGGAACCATGTTGTTATCAGCAGAACGTCTCTGTAAGGAATGGGACGCAGGCATGCAACGCAGCAAAACTACATTTTTTTTATTTTTTCTGCATCTCAAGGACTATCAGGAATACATGGAGGTGAAAATATATAACCAAGTCGATATACATATATCTGTCAACTATTAGGAAAAGGGACATAAATACCGCAGACATCTTTAAAACCATCTACGATAACACCAATAATAGTAACAAAAAACACGAAAACGGACGGTGGACTAGTGCTTCTCTCTCTCTCTCTCTCTCTCTCTCTCTGTGTCTCTCTCTCTCTCTCTCTCTCGTGCATGCAGAGGAATGAAAAATCGTATATATCTAAAGATGGATTAATAAACTCACACACACAAATATATATATATATATATATATATATATATATATATATATATATATATATATATATATATATATTCACACACACACAAATTAATTTAATTCAATTTCAGATCTTTTCATGACAAGTAAATCAGACAAATACCGATCAAGGTTCGTGTTCTGCTACATCTGTTTTAATTGTACCAGATCCGCCCGTTTGCATGATATAAATCTGATTCGTAAATGGCAAGAAGTTGGAAAATGTCGATCTACTGGAATAACGATTTTTGGAATGAATGGAGTTTTTCTGCTTGCTTAACAAATATTCGACGGAAAAAGGGATCGATATATATCCAACGGTCGACACAGAAGTACGAGCATTTGAAATACGTAACACGGGTGGGATGCATTTTTCACTTTTAGTTTGTTTTATTTGTGTTCTTTTTTTCTTTTTTTTTTATTTATTTCTTGCATGTCCAATTCAATAACGTCAAACTTAAAATCCATTTGACCAGGTGGAAGTATTCGTTGTCGTGTTTTACGTATTCTCTTATTACATGACACCTTTACTTCGCTTATACCTTTACTCTACAACCATCAAAATGTCCCTTAGTGTGAACAACCAATCTGAAATGTGAGTGTGTTGCTACTGCTCTAAGGTTGTAATGTGGCGAATTTTGAATACTTATTGAAACTTAATGTTGAATAAATTGTGCATTGAAGTTATCATAGTCAAGCCGGAAAGGTCTTGAGAAAGTTCACTGATATTTCTCTATTTCATCTCTGAAACATAAAAGGGTCTACGTTTAAGCTTCAGTGGAATTGACCGAGTCATCGTAACGGTATAGTGACAGAGAGTACATTAGAATTACCGACCGTATCGGTTGGAGGAGACTTTATGTCAAATAATTGATCTTCAAAGGAAAGCTAAGTGCAGCATATTTTAGGCTGTTAAAATCTGATGAAAGACATGATTATTTTGGGGGAAGGTTTAGGAACAGTTATTTCCGATTGGTCAGAAAACATTTAGGCGTACACTTTGGGAGACTGAGAAATTATAGGAGCAACTTTAGACAAATTTCTTCAGTCCGATTTTGCCTTGTGAGAAGACAAAAGGTCCGACTCCTTGGGAAACTTGCGAAAAGAGAAATTTGACAACCTATAGTCACGTCCGCGAAATACACATTTTCAATCCCTTTGGCACTTGAGAAATTGACCTACATTAAGAACTACCCCGGAGAAATGTTTTCCATCACGTCCGCGCTATACACAGTCCAGGCGGCTCAGCCTGCTGTTCCACAATTCCCCCCCACCCGACACGGACAAACTCAAAGGCAAGGGACAGTCCAGGCGGCTCTGCTTGCTGTCCCACAAAAATCCAACCAAAGGTCTTCATTTTCATCACGGAAGACCGATGCCACATAATCATGATCCTTTAGGACGGCGGCGCAAAAACATACAACCAAAAATACCTATGCAGAGCTAACTTGTAGGATGGCTCACATCCAGCAGATTGGGAAAATTTAGACCCATATAAGTACGCTAAGTACGCGAAATTCAAACACAAACATTGATTCTAAATTCACAACCCTTCAAAATTGGATAAATTGCTCAGGTGGCTTACACAAAATTGGCATAGGGACATCCATAGGAACAACTGGACACAATTACCACAAAATCTGCCCTGCTGAAATAAAGCAGGTTGTGCTTCATCTTTGGTGAGGTGACGTAGGGGAAGGGGGCCGCGGTGGGAGACCTGGTGGTGGGTCTGCGGTTTGGGAGCGATGTAGGGACGTCCACTTTATTTAGGGGATATGATGGCACCATGCTCATACCCCGGATAACACGGCACCGGAAAGGCCCAGCCTAGGGCCAAGCGCCCCCTTAAGGGAACCGTCGCCCAGCCTAGGGCCACAACCAGTCGCAGAAGCACTGAGTGCATACGCGACTATAATCCGAAATCTGAGAAATTGACCTACACTAGGAACTACCTCGGACACATGTTTTCAATCACGTCCGCGCTATACACTTTTTCAATCCCTTTGGCACTTAATTTTTTAACCCATCCGCGCAAATATCAACTAATTATATTGGAAACTGCTGTTAAACTAGCTGCTAAACAAAAATACAAAAACACAAGATATGTTACTGCCATTTTCCTAGGCCTGGAAAAAGCATATGATTTGATGTGGACTAAAGGACTGATATATAAACTTAAAAACTACGGAATAACTGGCAATATGAACAAATGGATCGCTAACTTCCATACTGATAGGAAGATACAAATTAGAACTGGACAAGACTACTCCGAGCTACATACACTGGATAATGGCACGTCACAGGGAAGTGTAATCAGTCCAACACTATTTAATATAATGATAAACGATCTAGAAAAATCTGTCAACCCAAACCACCTCGATCTATCACAATTCGCGGATGATAGTGCCGTATGGAAAACTGGCAACCCGACAAGCAGAGAAACAACCGCACAACTGCAAAAAGGGTTAGATGAGATCGGCAAATGGGCAGATAAATGGGGGTTTAAGCTATCACCTCTAAAAACGGTAGGCATAATCTTCAATCCGGGAGGGGGCCACCACCCACCACCGCCCAAATTGTCCCTCAACGGGGTACCTATAAAATTCGAAAAAAAAAGCAGCATTCCTAGGCATGATATTCGAGTCAGAACTCACATGGGCAGCCCATATCCAAGAACTCGTAACAAAGTGCAACCGAGACATCAACCTCATCCGAAACCTCAGAGGTGTGAACTGGGGGGCTGACCAAAAAACACTAATAACTCTCTACAGAGCGCTTATACGGGCTAAACTGGACTACAGCTGCCAGGTTTACGGATCGGCATGTGACACGTTACTCCAGAAACTGAATGCGGTCCAAGCAAAAGCTCTAAGGGCATGCACAAGAGTACTAAATAACACCCCCACACAAGAAATCTGTATATTAATAGGAGAACCCCCGCTAGAGCTGCGGCGGAAGGAATTGATGCTGCGATACTCAACCCGCATATCAATACACCAACCCAACCATCTTACTATTCAAGCTCTTGCAAAATGTGACAAACCATTCAACACAATAGGGAAAAATAAAACAATACCCAGTGGGAAAATAATCATCGATCTTAAAAGAGAATTATAAATAATGAATATCAACCCAGAAAAAATAAGGTACTACCCAGATCCTCCGTGGACCTGCCCCAAACCACAAATCGACTTTAGCATACGAGAGCTAGGAAACAAACAAAACGACCCAATAGGATTAAGGGCATCAATATTAACATACATTGACACCAAATACGAGGACCACACCCAGGTTTACACAGATGGATCCAAAACAAAAAATCCAAATAAAACAGCAATAGGGATAGTTATCCCAAAATTAGGCATTTCCTTTGGAAAAAGACTTCCAGATCAATGTGCAATTTGTACTGTAGAATTCATGGCTATACTAGCGGCACTAACCTACGTAAAAGCATATCCAACAACATAAACGGTCATTCTAAGCGACTCGTACAGTGTATTGCAATCCTTGGCAACTGACCAATCGAAGAGTAGACCTAATATGATCAACCATGCAAGATCCATGCTCAAAGAAATTGAACCAACCAACAAAAAAGTCGCATTTGTATGGATTCCTTCCCACATCCAAATTCCGGGCAATGAAAAAGCAGACGCAGAAGCAAGGAACCACACAAATGAACCCATGGCCCAAAACATAGCTTACAGCGTTACTGAAATTAATAGTATTATCCGGAATAAGATTAATAACATGTGGCAAGAGCAATGGGACAAGTCGGTCAATAGTAGCCAACTTCACAAATTACAGAAAAAAGTAAGTAGGAAAATTAAGTATCCAACCTTCAAAAACCCATACGACACAACGATAATAAACCGAATAAGAACAGGTAAAACCCTACTGGCAGGATGTGCAGGGAAACACATTAAAAAGGGAACGACTACAAACTGCCCCCACTGCCCAACTCCAGAAACAATTCAACACGTGCTAAATACATGCCCCAAGTATAACCAGGAGAGGGCCAAACTCAAAACCCAACAGGAACTAATAGGAGAACGAAGCACGTACCCGGAGTTACTAGTGGCAGAAAACAAGAATTTAGGAAGAACTTATAACAACATTTTGGAATTCATCAACCAAATAGGAAAAGGAGACAAATATAATATAAGGTCTTATCGTAAAATTAGGAAGAATCAAAACCTAAAAACGTGGGACAAAAACTATACGGGTGTCTTCGGCCCACCCTTCTGCTGTGTATAGTACTGTCACTTCCAGGTCTCGTGGGTTCACAGACCTGGATTTTAAGGTATCACACAGCATGGCCAACCAAAACACAAGACACTCGTTAAAAATCTCAGTTACCCACAATCACGCAATGAGGATAATCACACCGCACGCAAATAAAACACAATAACACTTCAGATAACCAGCATGACGCCCTCCACCCACCCCTCTGTATAGTACTGTCATTTCCAGTCTCGTCGGTTCACAGACCTGGATTTAAGGTATCAAACAGCATGGAAAAAAAACATTCGTATAAGTTTAAACCAAAATTAGAACTTTACAACTAAATAATACACGTAATACTCAAACCATATCAGTCAAATAACCCACGTACACATTCAAATGACAAAAAATAACCATTAAGGTAAAGTAAACTTAATTTAATCGAGACTAGCCATATGGTCAAGGGGGCGCATGACAAACAAACCCCCTCCCTGGCAAAGAAATCTTACATCAAACATGGCAGTACTAAAGAAGATCAGGAGATAGGGGAAAAGACAAAGTCAACAACGAGAACGGGGAAGAAAGAAAACGGCTGAAATAACGACGAGCAGGAAAAGGACACAACAACAGGTAGAAGAACTACAAGAGAAGAGGAAGAAAAAGACAAGAAAGAAATCGTTCATCAAACATGGCAGTAATAAAGAAGATCAGGAGATATGAAACAGACCAAGACATCAACGAGCAAGGAAAAGAAAGAAAACAGCTGAAATAAAGAAGAGCAGATAAAGGACATAACAACAAGTAGATGGACTACAAGAGAAGAGGAGAAGGAGACCACCAAGCAGAAACCATTCGAAGAGGTCGAAAGGAAGGTATAAATGAAAAGATATTGCCACCAATCAATCAATAAAACGAAACCCCCCACCCACCCCCCAAGTCTGAAAACAAAAATGCCATCCCGGAAAACCAAACACAACACCCCCCTCCCCCCCACCCAACAAAACTATGTATGCGAGAGAGAATCCGTGAATGTGTATTAGAATGTATGGTAATAGAGCTGAGCAGAAACACGAACAAGAATATCTATAGCTTACAAACAACATATAGCACACACACACACCACCAGGACACAACAACAGGTAGATGGACTACAAGAGAAGAGGAGGAGGAGACCACCAAACAGAAACCTTTCGAAGAATTCGAAAGGAAAGTATATATGCAAAGATATTGCAACCAATCAATCAATAAAACGAAATCCACCCACCCACCCACCCTCCAAGTCTGAAAACAAAAATGCCATCCCGGAAAACCAAACACAACACCCCCTTCCCCCCCCACCCCCCCACCCCCCCACCCCCCCAGCTGGTTAGGACTTAGCCGTGACACCCTATGTTTTCCAAAATGTGTGTTTTGGTGTGGGTTTCTTGTGTCCACCCTTTAGTGTTATGGTGTTCGTGTTTTATTTAAAATATATAAATTTCGTATATAATTTAGTAGGGTTGCTCTACGTTTTGTTCATCAGATTCTCGAGTTTCTTTATCCCATAAAGCTTGGTGAGGTTATACTCCCTTCCCTTTGCCCGGGCTGGCAGTGGGCCTGGTTTCTATCCTCCCTTACTTGAACTTAGGATCGCACTCCCCTCACTTAGAACTATCAGGTTCCAGGGCTGGTTTCCTCTCTTTTAATCTAAATCAAAAGTTATTTCGCGAAGTGACTCTGCCGGAGTCAGGATGTCCTATGTTGTGTTACTAGTGCGTGGTTTGTTGTAAGTGTTCCCTTGAGGTGTTAGGACGGCACTATCTAGATCAAATCAGATATAGTTGTTTTCCTTATCTACACCTAAGTAAATAAATGAAATTTGGAATGATTTGTTTGGAGTAAGCCAAAAGAAAAATTTAAATAAATAAGTAAATAAGTAAGATGTCTAGGTGCATTCATGTATTTGTTTGGTGTGTGCATGTTCTGTGTTTTTTGTTGTTGTGTTGTATAGTTTTTCTATATGCCTTGGTATACTGGTGTCCAATTGTGGTTGGGGTTATTGTTGCACCTTAGCGCTTTCATTTTATTGGTTATTTGTTTTATTGCGGGTGTTATCAGGGCTTTGTTTATTATCTTTAAGTTTTGAATTGAAAGTGTCTGAGCACTTGAAATAAAAGAGTTATGTGTTTTCTCTCCAGCCAAGTACCTTAGTGCTTGGGTGGGGTTTTAATAAATAATTTTTAGGTTTTAAATTGAGGATGCCTTGGCACCTAAATATTGGGTGGGGTGTTTGAATTTATACCTTTATACCTTAGTACTTTATGTGGGATTGAAAACCCGTTGTGTCATTTTTGAGAGAGTTTAAGGGATGAAGAAAAGAAGAAAAGGCAGAAGAAAGAAGTTTCTTTTTGTGTTTTTATTTTTTTATTTTGTACGCGTACGCGAATAAATTTAATATGTTGTAGTTGTAATGTGAGTTGAATAAAAACAAATTGTATAAATATCTTAAATTGTTGATTGGATTTATAACTATTTGCCAAAAAATAAAGAGTGAGATTACAGAAGCAAGGCCCTTACTGGTAAGTCCTCCTTTGAGTGCACACATAGTATCTTACTTATCAGAGAGTCCTGCTTCTGTTTAATTAAAGTTGAATGTAGAGCGAAAAGTTGTCATTAATTAGATTTTTTCCATTATTGAAAGCAATAAAAGTATCAGTTGCAAGGCTCTGTTGATAGGCTCTCTTTAGAGTGCACATATGGTGGCTTACCCGTCTGTAGTGTCTTGCTTCTGTTTGGGTTGAGTTTGGAATAAAAAAAAACAGGTTGAAATTTTGGCGCGCGCGGACATGAATGAAAACATGGTTATGTTTGTAGCTAAATTTCTTTTTGTAGCCAAAGTAACTGCATGGAATGTACATTTAAAGATTGGTTCCCGGTGGTGTTTAGCTAGCTCTTGGCTTTCCGGGGTATTCAGCCATTGGGTTTGGGGTTAATTAACTAATTCTGTTATCCATACGTTTTTTATCCTTGTTTCTATTGCAAGCATTATAAAGTTAATAACTTCTTTATAAAGTTCTTTGTCATCTATACCATTTGTATATAATAATTGTTTTTCATCAAAAAAGCCTAATTTGGTTATTATTTGATTTTTTATTGTTTCCCTTTGAGTGTTTAAAATTTTGCATTCTAAAATTATGTTTTTTATTGTCTATTTGTTCTTTGCATATTGGGCAAGGTGGTATTTATTTTATTAATTTTCTTTGAAAGGCCTTTTCCTGTGTTCACCAATCATCATGCATATACTCAAGTATTTTGGATTTTACATTTATTTATTTTAATTTGGACCAGTTGTCCCAGATTTTATCCCATTGAAAATATAAGTACATGTTTTCTATTTTGTGTTTAGTGATGTTGGTTATTCTTTTCCTCAGAACTTTATACAGCTCTTCTTTGTTTTTTGTTCCCCAAATCTCTTTATTATCTCTATATGTCCTAATTGCATATGTCATCCTGTATTTTTCTCTTGGTGGTGAAATAATTTTTGTTATCTTATTATTTGTGTATATTTCTGGCTCATTTTAGAGATAAAAACCACACCAGTATAGGTATAGTCCTTGCCAATAGTATTCTGGGTTCGAGTTCAGATTTTTAATACTATCTATGTAATTTATTACTTGTTTGATTCTTAATTTGGGTAGTCCTACTCCTCCACGTTTTTTCTTTTTTTTTCTTTCTTTTTGTAGGGTATATTTAGGTAATTTACATATCTTTCCGTTCCATATGTAGTTTATTATTTTACTTTCTATTTTATTCAAGTATTCGATTTCAAAATCAGTGACATCAAATTCATGACAAACGGAGTTAAATAAAAACGTTTTTGCTATGTGGATTTTTTCTAGTAGGTTTAGCTGCCTATTGTTCCATATTTTTATATGTTTGTCGAGTTTATTAATAATTTGCTGGAAATTTAAGTCTTTACTGTTTTCTGCTAGGTGGACTCCTAGGATTTTAACCTGATTTTTAATCATTTCTGGAGGTAGTCCAGGTGATTCCCCCTCCAATTCCCAATCAAGAGTATTTCTGTTTTGCTGTGGTTAATCTGTACTCCAGAGGCTATTCCAAATAGTTTATATTGGTCAATTAAATATTTTTATGATTGTTTTGTGGTTATGAAATGTGAGCAGTCATCTGCGTGTTGGAAGGTTTTGCATTCTTCCTTCATATTTGGGATTTGTATGCCTTTTATGTTTTCATCATTTTGGATGGCTAGTCTGAGTACTTCTATTCCTATAATATATAAGATCATAGAAAGGAGGCATCCCTGCCTTACTGATCTTTTGATTGGAAATGGTTTGGTTTTGGCTCGATTTACCTGGACCATAGACTGTATATTGGTATAAAGTGTTTGTATCCATATTTGAAAAGTATTCCCAAATTCAAATTTTTGTAGTATTCTTATTATATAATTAAATTCAATCCTGTCAAATGCTTTCTCTTGGTCTATTAGTACTAGCACTCCATCTATATTATTTAAATTCATGTATTCTATAATTGTTTTAATTGAGAGAATATTATTCTGTATGTTTCTACCTTCTTCTCCACATGTTTGGTTTTTATTTATTATTTCTCCTAGTGTTTCTTTAACCCTATTTGCTAGTATCCTACTTAATATTTTAATGTCTAAGTTCAGTAAAGATATTGGTCACCATTTTTTTTAAGTCAGTGGATTCTCCTTTATTTTTGTATATTAATGTAATTAATCCTGATCTCATATTTTTTGTCATTTCTTGTTGAGTAAGTGTTTCATTATATAACTTTTATAGTATTGGTGCCAAAATGGTTTTGAATGTTTTGTAAAATTCTGATGTTAAACCATCTAGTCCTGGTGACTTGTGGTTTGTGAGTTGGTCAATTGCTTTTTTAATTTCATCCTCTGTTATGTTTTTCATCACAATATGATTTGTTTTCCTCTTCTATTGTTGGGAAGTGGAATTTTTCAATACATTGGTCTATAATTCTTGTATCGATTTGTTGAGATTTATATAATTCTTTATAGAATTTTCTTATATATTTTAGAATATGTTCCTTTCCTTCTATTTCCTGATTGTTTTCTTTTAGTTTAGTTATATTTCTTTCCATTCCTTTTCTAATTTCTTCTCTATGGTATATGTTTTTTCCTATTCTGTAAATATCTTGGAAAAGTCCTGCTCTTATTTGAGCACCATTAGCTTTTATATTGTTTAGTTTGTTGAGTACTTCTTGTGCTGTGTTGTTATCTTCTTTGTTTGTATTTGGGTTATTTATTAGATTTAAACATTCTTTTTCAATTGATCTGCAATATTCCGCCTGCATTCTGGAATAATGTTTACTTATTTTTGCTATCTTCTCTTTAACTTTGTCCCATATTGGGTATATGTTGTCATTTGATATGATTTGGAGTAAGTCTACAATTTCTTCTTAGTAAGCTTGTAACTCTAAATAGTATTGTTTAGTTTCCAATGGCTCTTTCCCCACCTTATTTTGGTGCTCATTAATTATTACTAGCGTTATCGCATTATGGTCACCAATTGTTTCTTTTAATATTTGACTGCTTATTACATTTTTTTTATAATTGGAGTTTATGTGGGCTTGATCAATTCTTGAGGCCATGTTAGTTCTTGTATATGTATATTCTTCTTTTTAGGGGTGTAAATATCTAAATGTGTCTATTAGGTTGTTATTGTGTAGTAGTCCTTCTGTGTGATGTAGAATGTCTCTGTCCCATTTTCCTAGCCCTGGTTTTTTGTCTTTTGTGACAGAGTTAAAGTCTCCTAGTATGACCAAGTTGTGTAAATTGTATGGTTGTAAATAATTTGACAACCTATAAATGAAAGGTATTTTTCTGTTTCTTCTTGGTGGCATGTACAGGTTCAAAATATGTATTTTATTTAATTGTATATGTATCGATCTACCTTTTAGTTCTTGTGGTGTTGGTAAGATTTTCCAGTCTGCATGTACGATTTGTTTATTTTAAAATTATACCTGCTCCTGATCTCCTTAATGTATTGTCTCTTTGTATTACAAAAATTGCATTTAATTGGTCTTCAATATAATTTACTGTTTTTTGATCAATATTGTGGATCTCTTGAATGTAAATTAAGTCACATTGTCTTGCAATATTAATTAAAATGTTGGCTTTCTTAAAATCAAATCCATTTATATTTAGGGATAAGATTTTAAGAATTTTATCCATTTTTGTATTTATAGAGTGTTTTAGGGTTAAATATGTTTTCTAGAATACATAATCTAATGTAAGGTATTTAAATAATATATTATTCAGAGTTATTGTTGTGGGGGGGGGGGTCTGGGCATTCAGTTGCTATTTGTGGCCGGTTTTGGTTTTGTTTTCTGCCTTTCTATTTGGGACTTGGTGGTGGTGTATGAAAATCAGCTGGTTCATGGTTTGTGTATGAATGGTCCATTGGTGTTGGATATTCTTGAGTGTCATTTGCATGTGTGTGCGTTGTTTTTTTTGGACTGGTTCTTCCATTGTTATGTCAGATTTTGGTTGTGATTGTGGTTGTAGTAGGGGGGAGGAGTGGTTTGTTTTTCTTCATCTCCCTTATCACCTCCTTAATTTGTTTGGTTTTGGGGGTATCTGGCATTTTCTTGGGGTTATCTATCACCACACTGGGTCTATCTTTTTGTCTTTCTTGTGTATGAGGGTGATGGCTTTTCTCTTTTCCTTCTTTCATTTGTTATTTCCATTCTTTGATGGTGTTGTTGGTGTAGTTATTCGTGTTAGCATTTGTGATGATGTTTGTGTTTGTGTTTCTTCTGCTTCTTCTGCTTCCATTTCTTTTTCGTCGTCACTTACTAGTGGTGGGGGGTGTCATGTGTTTCTATCTGTGTGAATGATGGTTGTGGTGGTAGTGTTGCTGGTGTTGCTGTTGTTGTATTGTCTTGCATTGGCTCTGGGTCAAAGAGTGCTCTTATGACTGTTTTAACTGCCTGAGCATATGGTTTGGGTGCACTTTGTTCTGAGGTGCTTGGATGTTTTTGTTGTTGTTGTTGTTGTTGTTGTTGTTTGTATTGTTCTGGAATGGGACGTTCCCAATATCTGTGCCACAGGTGTTGCATAGTCTTATTTTTTGACATCCAGCGTACCATGTTTGTACGGGTATTCCATACACCTTAAAATGTTCTGGATGTTTTTTGCGTCATTTGCATCTGTCCTAACAACAATTTTCCCATTGTAAAGTCCTGGTATTGCCTTGTATGTGTCCCTCTTAGTCCCCAGGACTTTGACTAAGGTTCTTTGTTCGAAACCCTCTGCGGAGACCTCAAGAGGGATTTCTCTTGGAAAATGTGATATATAAATGTCTGCGTGCTTTCTCTCAATGATTTTAGTCACTGGGGGTGGGGCAGTTACTATGGCTATTTTGTCTCCTATAGTTATGTTGTCTTTCTTAAGGAGTTTCTCCTTATTTTTGGGGTATAGTAAGTAATACCCCCTGCCAATTTTGCAGAATGTATCCAGTTTATCCTGGTTTATGCACTTTTCTTACTGCAATCTCATGGCCAGCACCCTTCAGAAGCTCCAATGCAATGACCACCACTAATATGCTGCTCATGCTATGTTGTTTATACAGACAAGTAGCAAACTAACCAATCAGAAAGTTACTTACCACTTGTTATAAAATAAAACAACTCAGCATGAGCAATAATCAGGGTAGCTTCACTGCTCAGAGTGAAGAAAACTCGAACAGGTAATCCTGGATCAAGGTTGCCTAACTGGCTAAATATGTGTAAAATGAGAATAACACAATAATTGCGACTAATGACTTTATTTCACTCATCAATGAACATTAATTACATAAAATAATAAAATACCCACTTCTGCCTAATTAAAACATGAGTATATCAAATTATAAAATATATGATCCTGCTACATAAACAACTAATAATAGCTTCATTATTCTCTGCGTGTATGAGCTTATTATCAGGACTATTATTCAGGTAAACAAAAAAGGAATAAATATGTTGATCAAGGAAAGGGTTTTGGAGATTCCTAAGTGAATTTTGTAGGCTATTGTGTTGTAAATAAAAAGCCTCATTAGATCATTCTAGAAGGTTATTTTCCATCAGGTAACGGTTGTTTTTAGAAAATGTTAATTGTGACCTGAAGTCAAGCAGAGAACTATATTATCTTGTGATTGTGATCATTTTACCAGTCGTGCTTTAACATCTAGCACTTTAAAAGTTGTATTATGTTGTGACCAGTTTGGGCTGAATTTTATTTTCTTCAAATTGTTGAATTCAAGTGATTATTTGCTCTGGAAATACAAACGTGCTCTGATAAAATTCTTGGATAGAGACATTCACTGGAATTTATACTGAATTCAAACCTGGAATAATATTTATGTGATTCAACAAGAGACTGTTGACACATCAGTACTTCGTAGGCTGTAACGGACACGTCATCGCCTTCAAGTTTGGATCTTTTCTGGACTTGAACTGAGTTTCATTCAGGACTCTTTATTAGTAGGACTTGTGTCTTTAATTCTTGGATTATTCTTGGATTTAATTCGCAAAACCGTAAGCTCTTTTTTTCTCATTTTTCCCTTTGTATTCTAGGGAAATAAATTATTTGTTAAATTTTACAAAGCTTGTTGTCTTCACTCTTTCTTGTCGTAACAGAATATTAATCAAAATCCAAACATGTGCACGTCATGGTGTCCATTTGACGATAACGATGCATTTCCGGTTCCAAAGCTTTCGTCGCATAGTCAAGGAGCCACGAAGCGTTACCCGCCTATGCCACTGTGTTGAAGGATCCCTCAGGAGCCTAAATTTTCCCTGCTCACCCGTTGGTCAAGAAGCTTTGGTCCTAAACTGCGAGTACACCAATACCTTCTTTCGAGCCAAAGCCACCATGGACAGCAGCATACACGAAATCCAAGAGTTCTATAACTCCCCATACGTAATTAGCTAAAATATAATGAATAAAGCCGCGTAGTACACGATACACGGTTAAATACTAATGCAACAACCTACGTTACGCATGCACGCACACGAATTTACATCGTTATATATTTAATCATTTCATCAGAATTACTGCATGAGATTAGCATTGTAATAACCAGGGACGTATACAAATCTGTATCCGACAAGAATAATATCACTGAATTATTAGAACTCGAACATTACTCACACTTTAATAATACAACGTATAACTGAATTCGACTTAGCTGCTCATTTTTAAAATGGTTAACTTTAAACATCCTATAGCATGGCGTTTTATGATATAGGTCCAACTATTTAAAATTTTTAAGAAACACTGGAACATCCAAGTATCAAATAATTCTATCACGTAACACTGATAGCGAAAAAGAATGCAATTTTATATTTCGTATTACCTCTACAACTGATGATTGCGCACGTAAAGGCTATTGGTGTATGTCTTTTTCAACATACCATCAATACCTGGTAAGCTTGGGCATAGTCCACTGGAAGGTATTTTGCCATACATGCATTTTGTTGGTCATGAAGTCATCCATAAAGGTTATTGGTGTGGGTGAGTTTCAACATACCATCAATACCTGGTATGGCTGGGCAGATCTTGCTGTCAGATATTTTGCCTTACAGGTTTTTTGTTTTTGCTCATGAATCCATCAATAATGGTTATTAGTATATATATTTCTCAACATACAATTAATACCCGGCTGGTCTATGCAGAGTCCGCTGTAAGGTATTTTGCCTTACATGCTTTTTGTTGAGATAGCCAGAACAAGAAGAACATTTAATCTCCTGTTTTGTTCATGACCTGGCTGAAAGAATTAAGCTCTGACCCATGAACGTTGTTTTGGATGTCAAAACGATCATCCCAGTCAGATACAACACGATAAATGTATGATGATGAGCCAAGAAGAAAAAAATGGAAGTGTATCTGGATGACACTTAGGATGTCATCTCCGAAAAGAAGGTGTTGAGAAAATGGTATAATGACTTGCGTGACCATTCCTTCCGTCCATTGACTTTTATGGATACCCAACAAATCGATGCTCTCTTGCCACAGAGTAAGGAGACGAATCGTAGAGCAGCTTTACTCTACAAACATTTTCAAGGAAAAAGCCAGGTATGAATTGATGACACATTATTACCTGTGAAACAAGAATGGATACATGGGAACTTCACTACCTTCTGACGCACATTTCGTATACAAGCTTCTTGAAATCCTCTTATGTACGATTCCAGGTCCTAAGCGACTTGGAGTCCAGCTTTCCCTCCATCAGCCAATTTAGTCACCCTGTCTCCTGAGAGAGTGCGCATAGGTGGACCTTGCATTGGCTGTGAAAGTAAGCCCCTCTCCACTCCTACGTCGTACCGTAAGGTTGCACGTTTGGTTATGCGCAATGCAACTTAGTAAGAGGCCAACTTACACCAAATCAACATGTACAACTCAACACAATTCTATGCATCAGATGCATCACCATGAAATCCTAACCTATATGAAATATGTAAATAAGCTCCGAAAGTCATGCTTCAGACTCTTATCTCTTCATCTACAACTTTTTCTCATACATTAATTGGTGCGGTCCCCAAACTAAGACCAAAGATTTATAAATTAGGCATAGGAGATAGGCCCCCAAATAGAAATACTATAAGGTGGCCAAAGCCCAAGACCATCAGGTCCAGCTGCACAATGTCGCACCTAATATATAGCTGATAAAGGACTAGGCCCCCAAATTAACGAAAATATAAGGCGGTAAAGCCCAATATCATCAGTCTCCCCAGCACAATGCGGAACACTAAGTTAAAACATAAATAACACAACCATGGAACCGAACGATTCATGATATGCCGCACCCTACTAGGTTCGTAACTGAGAGATGCAAATAAACCCTTTAGTCGATAATTGGTCCTGAACATATTATGCAGGGTGGGAACGGGGGGAAGATCCTCGAGCTAACAAAAAGCCAAGGGATCAAAAGTATCCAGACAGAACAGATAAAATATCATGCTGCTCCCCCTTGGACATGCAAAACCCTTAAAATGAAACTAAATGCATTAACGTACGGGACCAAACAAGTACAACCATTGGTAATGAGGGCAAAAATTCTCTCAGAAACAAACGTGAGGTATAATTGATTTACCAAAATATTTACAGATGGCTACAAGTCATCTAACTCAAAGAGAACTGCAGCAACAGTGGTAATTCCGGGGGCAAGACCATCCGATATCTACTTCATATGTACTATGCAATTCTGGGTAATCATGAAGCCCTAAAACAGATTCAACCACAAAAGCACAAAAACATCAGTTATCATCGATTATTTCACTGTACTACACTCTCTGCAATCTGGTAATTCCAACAGTAGAGAAAACCTCGCGAAAAGTAAACGTCTCTCTTAGAAACATTTTAATCCAGCAATTGTACACTAGAATTCATGTTGGTTCCTCCCATGTAGATTTCCTGGAAATGAAAGGGCGGAAAAGGAAGGAAAAAAAGACTTGAAGAACCTAACATAGCCCAAATAGATTATAGCATTCAGGAAATATATAGCATAATCAAACCAAACATTCATAAAAAGTTGCAAAGAGATTATCAGTATCAAGATGCCTTCGTCATTATAAATTCTCTCTCTCTCTCTCTCTCTCTCTCTCTCTCTCTCTCTCTCTCTCTCTTGCACTAGAATGATTGCACATAGACTTTTATCCTCGTGTGGAGGTATCTTGTTACAGAAACTGGTGGAGATCACTTTAGATTACCAGTAGTGTGTAGTTTATTTAACAGTGTGATGATAACAGAGCCTAATTTAGGTTGCTCGGTTTTAGTCGACCAAACACCCTTTGTCATAGGACTGTAATTCAACAAGTACAATTAATACCTTATCAACTACTTCAATTACTAACTCTTCTCGTCTACCACTGTTCTCTGAAAAAAAAGGTGTACAGTTAAAACCTTAATCTTATAAGGAATATCTCATCCGGCACTATCTATAAACATCTATAAGGAGGTTACAAACCCAGATGATCAGACCCAGCAACACAAGGTGAGAACGGTTGATTTATAAATAATAATAAATATTCCTCATAATTATATGAAACAATCCAGTAATCGTATATCAATAAGGTAGTCCAAAACCCCAAACCATCAGATCCAGCTGCACAACTCGGCAAAGATTACCAAGAACAAATTACATTTACACGATTAGTTCCTTAAATTTAGAAATTAATAGGTGGTCAAAACGTTAGAACATCAGGGCCATCCGCACAATGCGGAACAATATTAATCAAATTTTGGAAATTTTGAACCCAACTGATTATAACAACCAAAATTAGTCCATCAAAATTAGCATATATAAGGTGGTTAAAGCCGAAAACCATCAGGTCCAGCCGCACACGGGTCTTCGATTTCATAAATTATGCCCAAGTATAGTTACCAATTAAAAACAAATCGTTCTTACTCTTGTTCTCCATCTATACACTAACACAGGCACAGAAATTCAAGCCTTATTCAAATATTGCAGTAAGACAACACCTTAAAATTTCGGGCCAATAGGGGGTCAAAATTATACCCTTGGATTAAGGCGTGCCTTAGGGTGACGTCGGTGCAGCTCTCTTGCCCCCTTTGACTCGGTGACGGTTTGGGTTGCTCATGACCCATTTAGGCAAATATATTTATTGCTTTCCTTTGAGCTGTCGATAACTATGTACGATACGAAATATTCAGGCCCGACATGCACCCATATTTTATTTATTTAATTTACCTGTTCAAATTTTGTATGTGAATTGTCCAATAAAAAATCATTGACATTATCCATTTCGCCGCTGTTTAATAAATTTATAAGCTTCGACTGTGGTCAAAATTTCTCTCTTCCCTTTTAAGTTTGTTGATAAGTCTGATGGTTAAGTCCAGTTGAGCTCTCACAGAAACATATCGTCTAATTTGCTAACAATGATCTTCAAATATGGACCAATGTCATACGCAATTCATACAAATCTTTACTACTGACACCGTTAAACCTACACGTATTGACATTTCTGTAAAATAAATCATATAAGCATTATTTCTATATTAGCAGTCGACATTTGGCTAAAAGGGAAGCAAATGATCTACTAATTGTACCTTAAAAGAACAGAATTTATTTTTAGATCACATTATTGTATTAAGGTTTAAAACAGGCACAGGTCCGTGCTGGTGCATATAATAATGCGTTGGAAACTGTGGACACTGGTTTAGTGTTTTCGAATTCCTATATATTAGTTGGTTGTTGTTTTTTGTATATTATGCTAGTGCACTAAATGTTTTTGGATTTTTGTTTTCTGGTGCCATGGTATCCCCGTATATTTCCTACTTGCATATCTGGGGGAGTTGAATTCGATGGTCTGATTATGGATTAATTTAGAAACTTGCAAATGATGATGAGTCTGCTCCCATCTACTTGTTTATGCAAATTGTTCTTCTCATCTATTTTAAAAATTGCCTTACTCGTTGGAATTTTCCTGATTTTTCCGGTATCAACCTACTCATAACCATTAAAGCCTCCATCTGAATCTCATAATAAAACGTTTTTGTACTTAGTGTACAGTCAATCTAAAATATTACTTGTGCACCGCCAACCTAATATATTTTCACACATGACTAAATGTGTTAAGAACAAACATGGTTTAAGGGATCTTAGTGTTTTAACTCATAGTAAAGTTGCCACTTTAATCAAACCCCACAACGCCAATAACAATTATAGTACATCAATCATTTAAACAACTGATAGGACTAAATCGATTAAATTATCGAACCAAATAAAACACTAACCAGTCAATAAACAAATCAACCAACAAGAAAGAAAACGATAAGGAAGAATAGAAACGAAAAAGCAAGGCTTCCGAGGCATATTTGTATAATTTAATGCATAAAAATAAAATGTTTTAAAAATTGTGTGTTATGTTTACAAACAAATTTTAAGACACCTGAACAGGTAGCGTATGACTTGCGTATATAATTCATTTATTTGTTCTGATCAATGTTATTATATTTTTGTCTATGTTGGAGAAAAAAAATTGGACATGAAACTGGCTAAAATTAAATTTATAGATGAGATTCCAAAACGTTTATTGTGAAGGTCCTTTAAAGTTACTCATATGATATTAAACGTTTTCCGGTTTCTCAGATTGAATTTCGGGAACCTCGGTAGTTCCGTTGGTAGAGCGTCGCATGTTCGATACCTCCTTGGACAGACCGGGTCATCTTCATCGATGTGTCCTCGGGGAAGGCACTTATAGTCAATATTGTGTTCAAAGTGCCGTTAGCACCCCTCTAAACAAAATATTGAATTTCGCGATTTATATTTTTTTAAGTTATCTCAATATCTTTTTGTCTGAAACCTCACTTAGAAGAAGCATTCAAAGCCGAAAATCAAACTGAAATCTGGATTGTGAATATTGCATTTCATTAAAATATTCTTGAAACCATCTTCATTCACCAACTTCATTATGTTGTCGTATCTGTAATTGTGGATGATGCATGCATGCTTTAGTTGATTATTTCAAAGTATCTTTATCAAGATAGTATAGCCAAATTAAATCACATATTTAAAAATGACATTTTCCATTATAGCAGGAAAATGACCACGAGAAAGAGCGAATTTCCAGGTTTCCAGGTTTGTCTTTATGT
>JAECUM010024651.1:0-32335 GCA_016617855.1 Megalonaias nervosa
TCCTCCATTGACTACTCTGGAGATCTATCGCATTGAAACTCACTTAGCCCAGAGTGCGGAGACATGGCGAAGAAACAGTTACTTGTCAGATATTTTCAAAGAAAAAGTCAGAATTGAATTGATGATTTATCATTTCCTGTGAAAAAACAAAACAAAAAATGGGTACCTGGGCACTTTATTACCTTTTGAACAACAGTTCGTATACTGCTTCTTGGAATCCTGTCGTGTGTGCTAAAGATGAACTACCTCATCGCAAACCTCAAGAACATCAAGCTTATGTCATCAACACGGACGACAGTCATCTCCCAGGAACCCACTGGGTAGCCGTCTACTTCCCTAAAGAGGACTGTGCAGAGTATTTTGATTCGTATGGATTCCCACCTTTGGAAGACGACATCATGAACTTTATGAGAAGAAATGCCCAGACGACACGATTCAAAAATGTGAAATTACAAGGCACAGATTCCATGGTGTGTGGACAATATTGTGTGTATTTTCTACGTCAACGCAGTCTTGGATATCCTTTAGAACATTTAGTGACTTATTGTGATCGTGATTCTTTTAGAAACGATGTGAAAGTAGATCGATGGTTTTGTGACCGTTAAGGCTATATTTTGTCCATAGCTAGGAAACGTAGTGTACATCAATGGCCTCATGACTTCCATCAGTGGAAATCTAACTTGACTTCACAACGTTGTCATCCTTGTCAAAAATAGCTTGATATTACTGTTAATTGTTGTTTGTGAGTTAAGTAAAAAATGTGTTAGTGAAGTAAGAACTTTTCTGATGTTATATAAATTGTTAGTTGTTTGTTGAATAAAAAATGTTGTGATTTGAAAAAAAAAATGTGTTCCAAAAATTTTATCATTATAAATGGTCTTTGACTTCTCTCTATCCCTCACCATGAAATTAGCTATCAGCGTTCCGACCAACTAAAAATCGTAGGGATGTTTTCTATCGCGTCCGCGTTTGAGCCATATAAAGCGAGGCAGTTTCCAGTCTTGCCATCCATTGTTGGCTCGTTAACCTACGAGGATGCCTTCAAGACTAGCCAAGCTGAACGAAGCTTACGTGAATTTGCACCGTGTCAGGAGAAACTTGATACCGAAGCCTGATGAGATAGAGAATGTCAGGATGTTGAATGTAACCGTAGACCTGATAGAAGAAGACTTCAGTGAGGAAATAAAGAAAGAATAAGAAGAGAGGACGGAGAAGTATAGACTTCAGAAGCAGCAGAGAGAGCAACAACAACAACATCAGCAGCAACAGCAGCAGGAACCAGACAGAGGTTTTGTCGATTGTCATGTAGACACCAAGGGGTTCTTCTCTTTGCGAGGAAGCGTGCCGTATCCTGTGTGAATCCCTGTCGCCAAACGGGGACGCAATCTTAGACAATAAAAGATTGCCGTAACTCCCCATCAACACAACAGCCTTTGTCAGGGCTACCTCAACACTCTAGAAAAGACATACTAATCCAATTGCCAAAAGTGTGTATTTATGTTAAAAAATAGAAGTGTGTCTATAAATATTTCGTTTCTTTTGTAAGTGCAAAATAGAAGTGTGTCTATCCAAACTTTGTTTTTCTGACTTGTCCGATAGTGTATATCTGTGTTTGTAAGTAAAAAGTCAACGTGAGCATTTCTTTTACATCCGCGCGTTCCTTGTGGTGGTAATAGTGATATTGTAAGTTTTGGTGTCAGGGGATGTTTTCCTTCACGTCAGTCTGTCTGTCTGACTACCCAACGTTGATTCGTCAACTTCAACAACATGAGCAGACTCACCAAGCTTTTTGAACTCCATATGCACCTGGAATATGCGAGACGCCTCCTGGACGAACTGGCCATGGAGGCAGTCCAGAAAAGTGCCAGACTTTGAAGAAGAAGAGGAGGAGAAGAAAAATAAAGAAAAGGAGAAGGAAGAAAGATCCTACCTCACCTCATGCTTAGGCCTGTGTGTGAGGTGAAACCTGAGTTGAGGACTCCTCCACAGGCAATAGCACCACCACATGCACGTTAGTTACTGCCACAGCAACAGCCTCTGCCACCGGTACAAAGACCAGTGGTTCGCCAGACTGAAAACTGGGAAGAGGAAATAAGGAGACTTCATCATCCCCGCGTGTGGCATAGGAGAAGACAGGCTGAAGTCTTCACTATTCCACAAAGTGAAAACTGGGAAGGTGAGGCAACTCATCACCTTTCTGCTCTCCAACCCACTTAAATCAATTGAAACAGCGACTGGAGCCGACGATGTGCCTGTGGTGCCAGACCACGGAGGTGCCACCATTGCCAAGTGGAATTGGTTTTCCAAGAAAAACAGCCCTTCTCAGGGCTAACCAAACCTCTAGAATAGAGACACTATTCAAGTTGCCAGTTTGTGTAAATGTGGAGTAGTGTGACTATAAACACTAACTCCTTTACTGATATGTGTGTGTATGTGTGTGTATGTCTGTGTTTGTGTGTTTGTATGCGTTCGCGTACGTTTGTGGGGACAGTAGATATGGTGTAGTTTTTTCTTCTCTTCCCTTTTGTGTGGATAGTAGATATTGTGTTTGTATGCGTTTACGTTTGTGTGGATAGTAGAGTGTGTGTTTGTATGTGTTCGCGTACGTTTGTGTGGATAGTAGATATTGTGGGTTTTTTCTTCTCTTCCCTTCTGTGTGGATAGTAGATGCTGGGGTTTTTGATAGTAGATATGGTGGGTTTTTTTCTTCTCCTCCTTCTGTGTGGATAGTAGATATTGGGGTTTTGGATAGTAGATATGGTGTGTTGTTGTTTTTTTCTTCCTCCCTTTCTGTGTGGATAGTAGATATTGGGGTTTTGGATAGTAGATGTGGTGCTTGTTTTCTTCCTCCCCTTCTGTGTGGATAGTAGATAATATGTGATGTGAGTGTAATGGATGTTTTCCTTCACGTCCGTACTTCACGTATATAAAGCGGAGCGGTCGTCAGTCTGGCTACTTCAGAACGGTGCTAAAACTGAAAGAGCCAAACAAATTTATGGACAATAAAACCCTCATCAAAAAACTAAAAGAGAATGGGGCAGATATAGACAAAGCGTATAGATTAAGCAGCTTCAAAGGGCAAGAAACCAACACAGCAGTAATAAAATCCAAAACCCCCATACCAAATTTGATCAGATTGGGGCCCTATGGGAAATTCC
This sequence comes from Megalonaias nervosa, assembly GCA_016617855.1. NCBI lineage: Eukaryota > Metazoa > Mollusca > Bivalvia > Unionida > Unionidae > Megalonaias > Megalonaias nervosa. The sequence continues at coordinate 3,159 of JAECUM010024651.1, forward strand.
ATCGCTTAGAACCTTACATAAATAAGCCCTGGTTCTGCAGTAATTGCCAGCATTGGGGCCACTACACACGTAAATGTCGGTACAAACAACAGTGTGGACATTGTGGGGGACAACACAAGGCACCCTGCTTAAAAATTACCCCCAAATGCGCAAACTGCCAAGGACCCCACCATCCAAAATCTTCCGAATGCCCTTACGCTAAAAGAGAACAACAAATAATCGAGCTAATAAACACAAAACAACTTACATACCATGAAGCCAAGAAAATAACCATTAAACCAACCATAAAAACTAATCTAACTGAAAAACAAAACACAGAAAAACAGGCAAATAAAAGAAATAAAAACCCAAATCACGATCCCACCATCAGAAACGGAACAAAAATTACCCAAATTAAACAAAAACCTACAACAAATACACCCAAAGTAGGAAACAATCAAATACCTGCCAAAAAAGATAACATTAGCGATAAGGAGAAATCAAAAGTCACTATAGGTGCAAAAGAAGAGATTACCCACCCCCCACCCACCCACCCCCCGCTAGCAAGGCAACAACAACTCCTCCAATGATCAAACTTGTTCAAGAAGTTGTGTGGGAAATTGGGAAATTATAAACCACACTATCATAAACCGTCAAACCATAGAACACCTACCGGAAAAAATTAGATTGATAATACAAAACACACCATCTCAACAAAGAACATAGATCACTATCATAATCTGTTAGGAATAAATATATAAATGACCACCTAAAATTATGAATAAGACAACCAGCAAGAATTTAACAATATGGTAATGGAACTGTAGGGTAATTCAAAGCAACATCCCTGAACTTAAAAATAAAATCAAAGAAGAAGTTCCAAAACCTGATACTATCTGCATTCAGGAAACTCTACTGACTGAAAAAAACTAAACACATACCCACGATCCCAGGAAACTCACCAGGATTTTTTAAAAACAGAAAACGAGCCTAACACCACCTCAATTACCATAACATCGACCCCAGGTAGTAACGAATCCATTGAAATTCAATCTATAGTCATCAACACAGGATCTAACAACATAGAAATCTTTAATATATACGACCCGGGAGGCGACAACAACCCACCTAATCTAATTAACTATAGACAAATCTCCTAACATCGCAAGGAGGACAACATCGTCATCTGTGGCGATTTTAATGCACATAACGAGCTGTTGGGGAATGGCAGGAGAGACAAAAGAGGCAGGTTGTTTGAGGCATGGGCTGCATGGGCTGCCGAGACCAACCTGACCATCCTAAATGATGGATCTAAAACTAGACTTGACCCAGAGGATGGCACACTCTCTGCCATCGACCTCACCATATGCTCGCCTAACCTAGCACAGATGACTGATTGGAGAGTGGACCAAAGCAACTCATTAGGTAGCGACCACTTCCCAATCATCATCACCCTACAGGTGCAATTTAATCCAAACACAAAACACCCCAGATGGAGATATGACAAGGCAGACTGGGAACATTCCCTAAAACACTCTCGGAAACCAATACCGTTAATCTAGAAAGCTGAGATATAAATATATACTACGAAAATATAATTAACACAATACATGAAGCAGCAACGAGTAGCATACCAAAAACCAGTGGGACACAAATCAAGCAAACAGTACCTTGGTGGAATGATGAATGTAAAATGGCACATAAAGAAAAACAAAAAGCACTTAACAAGTTTAAACACACAGGAAATTCGGTAGACTTCTCACAGTACAAAGAAAGGGGAAAAAACCCTCAAACAAATAATTAAAAAAGTAAAAGAAAAATCATGGCAGCAATTCTGTTCGAAACTAAACATTAAGACAAACTCAAAATAGGTATGGGATAAAATAAAAGCAATTAGGGGTAAAACAGTAAACAATACGCCCAAAATTTCAGATGCCACTACAAACAAGGATAAAGCAAATAAGTTAGCCAGTCACTTCTCGGAAATGAGCAGTAATAAAAATCACACAAATAATTTCCAACAACACGGCGAAAAAGTAGAGAATAATCTAAAACATCTATTTAAAGACCTAGGAACAAAAACATCAAACTTCAATAGTGAAATCTCGCTATAGGAATGGGAAATAGCATTAGGATCAAATAAAGAAACATCACCAGGAGAAGATCAGATAGGGTATACTATATATAAAAACATCCCTGGAAACATAACAACAACCATCCTAAAGCTATTAAATAGGATCTGGTTCGAAGGCAAAATACCTAATAAATGGAAACATGCAGTAATAATCCCGGTCCAAAAACCTGGAAAAGACCCTAATAACATCAATTCTTACAGACCTATCTCCCTTACAAACAATATATGTAAAATCATGGAAACTACGATTTCAAACCGACTTACATACCATCTGGAAAGTAACAACTTACTCTCCGAAAATCAATGCGGATTTGGAAATAAAAGATCCACTAATGACCAATTTATTCGTTAGAAGCCGCCATCAAAATCGCCTTCAATTCAAAAAGAAAAGCCGACAGACATCTAATAGCTGTCTTCCATGACCTGGAGAAGGCATTTGACCTTGTATGGAGAAAAGGACCAATAGCTAAATTAAGTCATTTTGGAATCACAGGCCACATGTTCAGCTTCACAGAAAACGTCTTATCAGATGCAAAATTGTCACAAGAGTTGGGGAAACTAGCTCTGAAACACACTCCTTAGAAAATGGCACACTACAAGGGAGCGTACTCAGCCCCACACTCTTTAACATCATGATAAACGACCTAGACCTAAACCTAACTTCTAAAAAGTAGAAATATCGCAATTCGCAGACGACAGCGGAATCTGTAGATCAGGCAACCCTGCTAGTCAACAGTTAATTTATGACATCCAGCAAAGCCCAGATAATATAGGGAGATGGGCCGATAAATGGGGTTTTAAAGTATCCCACGATAAAACAATAGCTGTACTATTCACACCAAAACGTAAATCCAATTTAACATACTCCAAACTATTTATCCAGAATAAAAATCTAAAATTTGTTAAAGTAGCGAGATTCCTAGGCATGTATTACGATGAAAACCTAAATTGGAGATACCATATTAACAACCTTATAAACCTTATAAGATCGAAACTGGACTATGGATATCAGATTTACAATCCAGCAAAACCTCAACATCTCAAAAAAAAAGATACGATACAACGGAAAGCCTTGATTACCTGTACAGGCACTCTCCCGTCTACATCACTAGCTGAACTCCAAGTTCTTACTGGGGAACTGCAATTAAGAAGACAGGAACTAATTCTAGGATATGCTGCACGATTAACAACTCACTCTGAAACACACTCGACCAGAATAATCATCCATAAATGTGATAAAACTTTCAGCAAAAAACTAGTTCCTTATATCCCAGGAGGAAAACTTATACATCAACTAACGGGACAACTCCCTGTAACTAATTATCAGGCCGAACCCTCTGAGTTCCCTTATCAAGCCCCATGGATATCCTCTAAACCAGTAATCATACAAGCTACAGAACCTGGAAACAACCTCAAGCAAGAACATATGTTAAAAACAACCATAACAATTGAGATTCTTACAACATACTCCAGTTTCGTAAAAATTTATACTGATGGTTCCAAAACATCAGAACCACCCAGAACGGCAGCAGCAGTGGTTATCCCAGAATTCAATACCCAAATGGGAACCCGACTGCCTGACCACTGCTCAATTTTTACGGCAGAATTCTGGGCCGTCATGGAAGCCTTAAAATGGATTAAAGTAAACAACATTAACAAATCGGTAATCATTAGTGACTCGCTTAGCGCAATAACAGCCATAAAATCAAATAATTCTAAATCAAGAGAAAATTTCCTAAGAAAAACAAACTTAATACTGAAGGAGCTAAACCACAAACAACAACAACACATGGAATTCATGTGGATTCCATCCCACATAGTTATTATAGGAAATGAAATGGCTGACTAGATAGCAAAACAAAAACTAAGTAACACAAATCCTACAGCCATAAACTACAGTGTCAGTGAAGTACAAGGCATCATCAAAACCTACATCAATAACAAATGGCAGGAACAGTGGAATCAGAGCACACAAAGGCGGAAACTTTATGCCATTCAAAAGGATATCAACAGAACCGTCCAAACACCAAAAGTAAACAGCCCTGATCAATTAATTATAAACAGAATAAACACCGGAAAAACAAAATAGCAAGCAGCTTTGGAAAACACATAGGGCCCAAACCGTACACCATCAACTGCTTCCACTGTCAAATTCCTGAAGACTTACACCACGTATTCAACAACTGCCATAAATATAAGGAAGAAAGAACTAAACTCATAAACGAACAAAAAAAAAATTGGATCCCCGAGTACGTACCTTGAATTCTAAAAAAAAACCACAGTCCTAACATTAATACCACGTATCAGAACATCATTAACTTCATACATCAATCGGGACTAAGTAATATAATATAAGAAAACTAAATAGATTAAAAACTAAAAGACAGCAGTCTAGATGGGTGTCTTTGAGACGTCATTAGAGACCTGATTATTCAGCGGAGACATCCATGTAGATTAAATCAAATCAAATAGGGCAAAGAAATGTAGATTAATAAACTCCAGGGAGGAGGTGCGGGGAGGGGATCTGGTTTACAGCCCACTTAGGGGCGTGTTCCGCCTGAGCGCGGGCTAGATCCCTTGTTTCTGCACCAAGACCCCAGGAAAACTAATTAGAAATTAAAACCAAAATTACTACCTCAAAATAACATCCCCCCCAAAAAAAAAGAAAAAAAAAATTTCCTCTTATTTCTCATCTGCTCTGGAAACATAGAATCAATAACACCCTGGAATGCCAATACTAATCATCTCCATCCCAACATTAACACCCATATGCTAATCATCTTCATCCTAACATCTTACCACTGCTCAAAGATGACAGCTAGAATACATCATACACCATACGGCATACATGAATGTTAATCAACACTGCAAATAAGCCCTCAAAATTAGTATACTATAAGGTGGTCGAAAAAGCCCAAGACCATCAGGCCCCGCCGCACAAGGTGGCAACATGAAAAATAATTAGATGAAATTATGACCCTAAACTACCTCTTATAAGGTGGTCAAAACATCAAAGACCATCAGGACCAGCAGCACAAAGCGGCAAACGAACACCTAACACTAACAAACATTTAAGGGCCCATAATTTAACGACATATAAGGTGGTCTAACGCCCAGGACCATCAGGGCCAGCCATACAAGGTGGCAAATATAGAATATAGCTGTCATCAAAAGCATACCTCTCTAACCCAACAAAATCTAAAACAGCACAGAGGATATTATTCAAAATTGTGCAAGATGTTAACTATTTAGGCCAAATACCACGGAGTATCTGAGCATCGTCCTGTGGACCGGCGCCGACCTGACCTCCTTTCCTCCTTGCCACTTCCAAATTCAACAGCGTGCGGTGCACTCACAAATCCTAACTTTACTGAAAGACAGTAATTACAACCTTCTTAATGAGTGTGTGATGGATCAATTCCCACTCATTTATTCTGCCCAGTGGATACAGACTTGAAAACAAGAGTGTGTGTTGGGTCTATTCCCACTCATGAGGGCCAAAGTTACAGGTTGTTAAGGTATTATTAGTACCACAACCTGCCAGCTACAATTAAACAGCACTCTCTGAGTGCATAAATGCGTGGGGGAAGTGGCTCTGATTCCTTCCCTCACGAACAATTAAACTGCCTGCTGTGCAGGCATTAAGCCGTCGCGCATGCCCGGATGGGCGAAAGCGACGTTAATTCAATAGTCAAGTCAAGTCAATCTGGCTACGGCGTTGACTAGTCAAAACACAAGATGGATTTGTTTAATCAATTGAAAGACAGTTGGTCCTGGATGGTGGATGCAGCCTATGTGGTGGAAAGACTTGAAAATCTCATGGAGGTATCCAGTTACTAAAGACTTTGTGACAAGTCAAGTCACCAGCCTGAAAGTAGCCAGGGATCTGGTGAAAGGCATGATAGAGGAGGAAGTAGAGAAATTAAGAAGCTTCATTCAGCCTAAGTATGTGAGAGTGGGGACATTGAAGGAGGCCCTTAATAATGTCATCAAAGTGCGGTACTTTTTGCAAGACATAGTGAATTTCACAGAGTGTTCTTTTGTCCAGTGGGGATTAAACCAATTAAAGAAAGCTAAAGAAATGATGAGAAAGGAGATGGAAGAAGAGCTGAAGATCAAAGATATCTGGGCAAAAGAGAGAAAGGACAAAGAAAACAGAAAGAAAAAAGAGGAGTCTGAGAGACTGAATCAAAACTGGATGAAGGTGCAGGAAAAATTTAGATCTATGGGACATCCTGACTGGATACCAGACCATGAAAAGAAGAAGAAATGAATCATAGAGAAAGTGAGGAGCTGGTGGAAGAACTGGAGTAAATAGAAGAGGAACGCAAAGGCCCTTTTCAGGGCCACTCCACTGCCTCGAAAAGATTTATTAAAAAAAAAAATTTGCCATATTTGTGTGTCTTTGTTTAGTGTTTGTGTTCGTGTTATCTCTATCCGGTGATATGTACCGTCCCGCCAAGCGTTCTAGCTCCCCCCCCCCAACTGTTTGGCCCGATTGAAGTCAGCCACTTGCAACATTGTTACCAATGACTGACGTCACTCTACCTGTTCCATTCCTATTGTCCTATACAATCTCTCTGTTAAATTCCCATTGACCCTATACAGTCCCACCATGTTAAATTCCCATAGACCCCATAGGGGAAACTACCACTTTTAACATTGAAGTCTCATAGACCCTATATCGTCCCACTATACCACTCCCGGGGTGGGTGAGTTGGCATCCATGTCAAGATAGATGTTTAAAGTTATAATGTTGCCTGCTACTCAGTCGTAGAAAAATACGTCCAAACAGGGCGGCACGTCACGTTATTCCAGCATGGAAGTTACTCATATTATATAATCAGTCCTTGTCCAATAAATCAGCCTCCCAAATCTGATACTGATGGACGATATTGGGTGTCATGTCACCTGATAATTAAAATATACAATTTTGCTGCATGCATATCTTTTCGGAACACACCTGCGTACAGTTTAGACACTTGGTAATTCAAAATGGCCACAGAACAGAGGGCTGTGTTATTCCACGTGGACTTACAAGTCGCCAAACATTGGATATGATCCGAAAATAGTATGTACATATTGCCAAAACAACACTTCAGCCAACGTTCGCTCAACAACTGCGAGATATACCGGTAAGTGTTTAAGATATTCACCGATGTGTGCAGACAAAAGTGGTAGCAGATTTTTGCATGTGTTAATGAATAGGAGATATCAGCCCCTTAACCGCCAGTCAATATTATTATAGGTGAGGGGGTGGTTTATCGGCCTAAATCAATCCTAGCTCCTACACATCTGCGGGCGAAGAACGGTTTTGTTAAATGCCATGAGCTCTGTTTTTATTAGTCAATCTGAATAAGTGGTTAGAAACCATTTCTTTTTATTTATTACAAAGTAATATATAGTATTCATGTAAAAAAAAATTCCCAGTGAATTTTGGTAATAATAATAATAATAATAATAATAATAATAATAATAATAATAATCCGCGAATAAATTATCAGTTGGTTACAGTGTGACCTGTTCGAGACCGTTTCATAAACAAATAGTTAGCATTTTGAGACATGCCCTAACTTCTAAATCTTCATGAGACTCACCCTTCCGAGACAAGGTATGATCACGTGACCAGACAGCCTCGCCGGAAACCTTTCTGAGCAAATCTGAAACGCAACGCAAGAACATCGATCAACTTCCAAACCGTAATATGCCTAATGATTTTATCCAAAATGGACAGGGTATAGAACAGCAAGTATGTTAAAAAATTGTATTTTGGATTTACATGATTAAGCATTGAAAACATGGGTATTAAAACGTATTTGTAGAGATAAATTTTTCCACTGCTAGTTGTTCAAAAAGGAACAAGATGGCGGCGGCATGGCATGACCATGCCAGTACAGAAGCTTCCGCGTTTTAAGTTTGTTTTTGATTTCCAGCATTCTTGATTGACATTTTAATTACTTTTTCCATGTTTTTTTCTTTTGTAAAAACAAAATATATTGACTCTTGATATAATATATCTATCTATCTATATCTATCTATCTATCTATATATATATATATATATATATATATATATATATATATATATATATTGCATTGCAGAATTTGATATGAAATTCATATACGCACGTTCCCGTTTGACTGCACCCATCTACGGATTTTAAAATGACCAAGAAGTATCAAGGGTACGATAATGTACAAAACGTAGTTACTTTATTCATCAATTAAAGTGGGGTCCCCAACATAGTAAACTTCTTAAGCATTTCAGCTGTAGTTCTGTTAGTAACACGTTCGCCATATTTGCATGGGCGGGGCTCAGTTTTGAAGACGAAGATGTGATCCAGTTCATGGTATTTAAAAACCTCGAAAAATTCCATACATTCTGGAGTTAATCTCTTTGATCATGCATGCATACCAACCATTACACTTTTTTCACCAACTAGTATTTTACGTTAGACTATATGAATGACATTTTGGTACATTAAAAAACAAACTAACAATAAATAAATAAAAAGATATTTTTGTCATTGTATTATCATCTCATTAATTCCACTCGGGGGCCCCGAGTGTCTGAAGCACTCACCATTCAAGATCACTGCCATCTCATCTGTCTGCATGGGTTCAAGTCTCAGGCTCGGCTAATGTGGGTATGTGAGAAAGCCTGTCAGTAGCTTCACATGACTCTGTGGTTCTTCCCGGGGTTTGCCAGGGTTCTTCCTCCTCCAGTTAAACTGGCCGCCATATATAGCCTATCTCGTGATGAACAGTGGTGTTAAACCCTACAACACTTACATAAATTTGAGAATATTCTCGAAAAGGAGCTGGTTTGTAAGAATAGCGCAAGAGTACTTACTTATTTGCTGTTTGTAGGAACTGTATATGACCCGTTTCCAAGAAAACAATTGGGCTACTTTAAATGTGAACATTGCCTAACAGATTCATTTTTTAATAAGCTAGCTAGTTAGGGAACCAGTGAATACTTTTATAGAAATGGCACTGAAAGTTAAGTGAAATGCTTTACCATGTGAGTTGTAGAAGTTACATGATGGAAAATGTTTGAGCATATGAATCTTTTCAAACTTCATAAAGACTGCTCCAGTGGCCTAGTGGTTAGAGCATCTGCCTTGGATGCAGGAGGTCGTGGGTTGAAACCCAGGCCAAGTCATACCAAAGACTTATAAAAATGGTAAAAAAAGTTTCCTGGGTAGGTGCTCAGCATTAAGAGGTTAGTGCATAGCTGCCAACTGTCCCGTTTTTTCCTTATTTTGGACCTGAATACGAGTGTATGTTTTTTTGTGTGCAAAAAATACGTTTTTTAATGTAAAAAAAATAATAAAAAATTTCCTTGCAATTTTCAGTTTAGAACGGGCACTTGGTTCCATTCTGAAAGAAATGTATCACATGTATATAGGAATACAGTTCTACAATATGATTGGTTCATTCGAAATCGAGGCTACCATGCCTGTCTTTATCCGCCATATTGGATTTCGCAAACAGTTACTGCTACCACTGTGTCTCATCTTCGTAATAATCCTGTTGAAAAGGAAAGCAGAATATTCAGAATTTTCACGAGAAAAGACAAGAAAACAGAACTGAAAGGACAATTGTGCTGTCTTGTTTAGATTTGTGAAATCATCTAGTAAAGAAGAAGACTTTACATTTTGGAAGTTGTGTAATGTGATTTCACTATTGGGCATGGAGGCGCACATGAAGTACAAGATCATGAAAAAGCTAATAAACATCAGCTTGCTGCTTCATCATACACAACTCAGCTTGAACTTGGATGTATATAAATACCCGAGAGAACCTTGATGTAATTCTATCGAAATTCGGTTTATTAAATTTCTTTTAGAAATGAACCTTCCTCTTTCAGTTACTAATGCTGCTGGCGATTTATTTTGCACGCGTTTTCCAGACGGTAAAATCACAAAGGATTACTCGTATGCTAGAATGAAAACAGTTCAGTAAGAAAATCACACAGAATTGAGATTATCAATGAAGTTAGTACATTGGAATCGATAATAACTGAAGAAAAAAAAATAAACAAGGTGTGGAAAAGGCTGCTATAAACAGCCTGTGTCTGAGTGTGTTGCACTCTTGCACCTTCTGAATGGGCAGCTGAATGGAACAATGTTCCCGTCCAGAAGATGCAAGTGTGCAACACATGCATCTTTGACATTAAATAATTATGTAAGGCACTGTCCTACCTTACTGATGGTTATATATGTTGAAAGTAGTTACATAATGCATTAAAATTTTAAAAATCAGTTTTGGGTCCTGAAAATCAATACAGTGGGACCCCGCTATAACACGGTAGTTGGGAGCCATAGAACCCGACCGTGTTATGAACCGAACCGTGTTATAAGCAACCATGTACAGTACCAACAAATTTGCAGGGTTAGCGAGGTGGGTGGGGGTGGTAATGAAAACGGGTGCAGAAACGTGTGCTTCATTGGCATAATTACCATTTTAAATCAATGTATATTAAATGAGAAAACACCTGCAGTGATAACAGAGATTGCATATATAATATATTTCTTTATTCAGAGAACCACACATTGATACATACACGTGTATAATTTATATATACATATCTAACAATAGCATGAATAGAGTATCAACACTGTACTCACCCGTGAATCGAATCACATACATTGAATCCACAATACAAGTATTTCCATCGAAAATATCCGCACACAGATTAAAAATATACAATAATTTTGTCACAGATCATTATGTGACTGAATTCAGTGGAAAAATAAATAGGAAATATTACGTACCGAATGATGGAACAGTACGTCCGAAGGTTAAAAAACGATGTCTGTATAAATTTCATACTGCTAAATTTTCTCATCCGTGAATTGTAATTCTTTATTATTGTTTGAAAAACTCGGTGCTTTTAAGCTGCTTTGAGCTACCGTCACGTTGGCTCTTCGCAAAGTCAATCATATTTCTTAACTGAAGAATTCGAACATAGTATCTTGCGTCTCCATCATCTGAAAGCACACTCTAAATTTTTGACTGCTTCTGTTGCTGATGGTGGATTATCCTCAGGTGTGGTGTCTTCAGTGTCATCAGAAGCATCACCATTGTCATCATCACCAATGGTGTTATTGAACATAATATTTTGAACAATTTCTGCATCCAAAACATGATCTGCAACTGGGCAGTCATTATCAAAATTGAGCCATTCATTAACACGGTCGTGTGACTACATCTTTTCTTTAAGAGTAAAAGCATTACGTTTCCATTTCCCGTTTTCCATTCAAAATGTCCACTAACTAACATTTTTACACCTATTAGTTTAAAAGACTACAGCAAGAATAATTGTCAGTCAACAGTGGGGGTATATTGTAGGAAGTGGACAACATTATTCACTGGTCGACTGATTGCATAAAACAACACTGCCAAGCCACGCGCACATATTTGCGGCTTTCGTTTCTTTGATGTTTTATAAATGGTTGCCCCATAATTTGAACAAGGTTAGCTTGGAAATTGACTTTGATGATGTGCAATGTACTCAAATTAATTGATCTATAAATTCAGGAGAGAATCTTTTATCAACTGCCACATTGTTTGTTGTGTAGTTGTGTAGTCAGTTTAGAGAACATATGTCGGATATTGTTTGAGCAACAACCGTATATGGAATGCATTGAAGACAGACACAAAGTAGACTTGATGGCTTCATTGCTCATGGATCAGTAATAATAAGATTAACACTTATGAGTTGTCATTTTTCAACAATAAACAAAGATCAAAGTTCTCAAAAGACCCAGCCATTGGTTCAGAAACTCGTATTTCCGATGTTTATTTTGGCACAAAACTGTAAGAAATTTGTTAAATTAAAAAATTTTAGGAGCCACGCCACGATTGTTTTATATTCGAATCCATACGCGATTACCTCCCCAAAGAAGAAATGTTTTCCGTATACGAGAACAATAACATGTATATGATATTTCAGGAACCACGCCACAATCGTCTTGTATTTGAATTTATATGCAATCTCTTCTCCAAAATGATAAAACTTTTTACACATTTTATTTTTCATACTTATAAGAATTTTTTTTTTTACAAGGTAATAAGGTAAATGAAATTTCGGGAGCCATGCCACGACCGTGTTATATCCGAATTCATGTTGTAATGGAGCGTGCTTTAGCGGGATCCCACTGTATTTTTGTCATAAGGAATCAGTATTTTTGTACTTGGGGGTTGGCAGCTATGTTAGTGTTAGGACTGGTTGGCCTGGTGGCAGGATAATGTGACTGGGTATGACATGATGCTAATTGTCTGTGGCATGATACCCCAGTGCTAGACACCACTATAAACTGTCACACTGCAGACAATATAGCAATATGACTGAAAAATTGTTAAAGCTATGTTAAAAATCCAAATCACACAGACTTGAACTTCAAAACATGTCAAATCAGATAAAAGGACAAATCAACACTGCTTTACAAACTTACAAAGAGAAGAATAACGTAATGTAATAAGAATAAGGTAATACAGAACTTTGAGACCTGACCATGATCATTGTGGAATTTTTGATAATGATCATTGAGCGAAAGCTACACAGAGACAAGTTGATTTTTAGTTTTCTGTTGCTTCCAGATTTAAAGTTCAGAAGTTTTTGTGTAACAAAAATGACAATGCAACCCATGTGTTTAGTTTCCTCTTTGTTAAGAAGAAAACAGCTACCTTAAAAAATTTTCAGATGTGAAGATGTTTCAGAAAATAACATTTCTTTACTTTCAGTTTGCTGGGCTAGCCTTAAACAGTCGTCCACCAAGTGGCAGAGGAAAACCAGAAAATAGTGAGTTCTTAACCTTAATTCTTGTATGTACTTCTTTGTATTGTGTGATGAACCAAGATCTGTTCCAGTGTGTTCTGGTCAAGTCATTGAAGGATGTGATGTGGGAGACCAGGACTCCTGCTGGGGAAAAACAGGTGTCCCATCAGCAAAAGTTGCAATCCCCTACAAGAAGCATGTTGGGCATACCTGAAGTGGCTAAATTTCCAGATGAGTAGAACCAGAGGTTGCCACCGAGTTAAATTTTATAACTTCTGTACACCACTGACATATAGCTCTTGTTTGTCCATTAGAGTGAGAGTGAATTATGTCAGGCCAAGGAAAGGTCTTATTCCAAGCACTAAACTAGGCATCACACAAAGTGTTCCAGGTGAACTATCAGTTCTAGCAACTGTAGCACCAGCTGAATCTCATTACAATATTCCTTAATCTGCCATTTAACCCCAAAATACTTATCCAGATTTGCAAACAGCATTCTGTGTAACTCTCAGCATGTCTTGATTTCGAGGTCACATGCACTACTTGTTCGACTATATATGGAAACCAACACAGTAATGAGAGCTAAAGTAGTTCATTTGATGTACTCTTAAACACAAGTACATCACTGGGTCTTTCTGCCGCTGAATTCAGTCCTTGTAACTATCGGCACATTTTCCCACCACTTGGCAGCTAGTCAAATCTTTGAACTTGCTGCCAAGCTATTGGGTCATGTTCTGATGTATTCTTACAACGACACCATGTACATCTGGGGGTCTTTCAGCCACTGAAATGATCAATTGATCATCACATTTTCGCACTCGGCAGGTGGTTGAAGCAGGACTGGCAAACCCTTGAATTTGTCAGTCAGCAGTTGCATGCATGCTAGGACTTCCTTCCTGCATAAGTGATTTTCTGCATCCCAGATAAAAAATTTGTGTCCAAATACACGTGACTGTTTCCGAAACCTCTGTGCACTATCTCCAGCATATGCAGATATTTGTGTGTCTGCCATTTGACTGGAATCATGCTTTGGAGTTCTTTATTGATATGCGAATGTTAGTGCAATATTTTAAAATGCAGTTTAAACAAACGTTTATGATGATTTTTTTTTTCTTCATGTAAATGTGCATTTGTTCATACACAACAGATAACCCATAAAAAAAATTGTATTTAATAAATTCTTGACTTGATGTCAGATGTGTATATGTTTACAACTGAGTGCTGTAGTATTTAGAGGTGATCAAGGTTGTTAATGTGTTTTTACTTGTTTTAGGTGGACCAGTTGGGCTACCAGCAGGAACTGTCTATGTTCCACCACACCTGAGGAATGTGACCAACCCACCTGGACCCCCTCCTCCCCAACAGGGTATGGCTGGTGATAATTGATCTGAATAGCTGCTACTCCATCACTGCCATCAATCACAATTATTGTTTTTGTGCAAACATTCTGTATTTTATTGAGTATGATGTGGTATTGCCCATGTTTATATGTTTGCAGTCTGTTCATCACAAAGTAGGTCACTCTTGTATTGCAACTGACATTCAACACTGTGGTAGTTGTTACACATGTCAATCTCAGTTTTCATTTCTGAAAAGGAAAAGGTGGGGCCAATAGCCACAAGCCAAAAAGGAGACAAAAAACAGGATGACAAGTATTCTATTTTTTTGTGTAAGAAAGTCAAACGTGTCATTATCACAAGCACTAGAATTATGGATTTATTGATTTCTGCAATAGATAGTAAATTTTCCAGTTTAGTGTCATAGAACCGAGGATTCAAACACGTGGGCTGCCAAGTCATAATGTATGGTCTGCAAAATGATTGGCATCACAAGGTATCATGAGAGATAACAAAGATGGTGCAGCCTTTGGGCCATCAAAAAAGCCCTCATGCATCCCTCAGGGTGGTTTGAGTTTGAGACCCCAGAAATAGGAAAATTATGATGCCTGAATTACTTGAAGGTTTCACTGTAAATGCAATGCCATTAAAAGCAAATGAAAGCTATGTGTGGAACTGCAATCTCACGAGTTACAAAGATTGTTTCCTTGTATATTTATCTAAGGAGTCATGCATTAGAATATAATTTCTGCATGGTTTTTACCCATTTTATTAATGAGCTTGCATGTTTGGTAAACAACTTTGTTTTGAGAGTATGTGCGACAGTAGAAGATGCGCAGAAGTGTGCTGTGTCGAGTATGATGAGGACACAGATCAGTAACTCTTGCAGCTCACTATTTCCAGGGATGTGTGCTTGGGAAAATCTTTCTTCATCCCTGCAGATCATTTTAGTACACAAGTAAACTAACAAACTGCATTAGTCTGACTCTGCAAAGATTTACTTATGGTATATAATGCTGGAAAAGTAAATATTGATTGCAGAAATTTAAATATCCATTAACCGATCATTATCATCCTTTCCTGTTGAGTGCCTTCCGTACTGCAATTTGAGTCTTCACTTATTTCTCTGTACATTACTCTGGAAATAAATGCAGCAATTTTTTGCTTAGGATTTAATCTCTAATCATTTTCCATTAATTATCACAGAATACTATGTGTGTGCCCAAGCTAATAAACATCAGACATTTCAATAATCCAGTGAAATTGATCATCTTGTACTTTGTTTGCAATAGGTGCATTCAATTCGTCACTGTAAAATCAACTATAACGATCATTTATCTTTATTTTGTCGGGTCTTTTTTTGTGCTAAAGATGAGAAACAAAGGTCATTGACAATAGGGTCCAAGGATGCTTTTCGTGGGGATGTTTGTTTTGTATATGGTATAGTATACAATGGTTAACAACTACTTATTTTAGATAGACCTTCACATTTTAAAATCAAAAGCAAGGGTCATGTATCAATCCAAGTCTAGAGCTACCATTGCAAAATGCATGTGCAGATCTTGGTCTTCACTGTTTTGCTTATGATTTCCAGGCAAAAGAAATGATGCTGATATTGCAGCACATTCTGCCATGGTAGAGATGAGTCTACATTGTTATGATGTGTATCATACTTATTTTAAGGGTCAATGTCAAAAAAAGTGGCTTAATGATCCTTGGATAATGAAGATGGGGTAATGTGGAAACAAGATTGCTTTTGTAATTGCAGATAGTTACCGTGGGGGGTATGGAGGTCCACAGAGAGGGGGTATCATCGGTGGAGGGGGTATGATCAGTGGACCGCCACCTCAGTCTGGATACAACCAAGGTACAGTTTATTGGTGCCAAGGTCTGTTCTAGAAATGAATTTTTGGGGAATATCTCCCCTTCCATTAGGGATTTAATGAATAAATGTGGAGGTTCTGTTTTTATTTGTTTGAATCTTTATACCTTTGTTACTCTGTTGATTTTGAGAGACAATTTTTGAGACATTTCTGTGAATACTACAGTTGCCCTTAAATCCCCAAATTACTGGTCTTTGAATTCAATCAAGTGTGTATTCTGAACATGTAATACCTTTTCCTCCCAAATTAATTACAGTTGGCCAATTTTTCTTAAATATTGAAGAAAAAAATCCAGTTCATCTTGGGGTTTTTATGCTAATGATGCCAAATGATCATCTGCAGTAAACTCCAGTCACATTGTCATTGAATATTGTTCTGAGTTTGTTGTAACGTTTTTATATATATATATATATATATATTTATGAGGGGTTTTTTTCGCCACTGGTTTAGACCAAAAAGATCTAGTTCTAAAAAAGATCTAGTTCTCCACCATCTACAGTTACCAGACTTTGTGGATGATAGCGTGCACTTTGGGTGAAGAACGAACATAAGTTTTGGGATCAAAAGGTCAAAGGCCAAGATCACTGACTAAAAGAAGGAAACGTGTTTTTGTATAGCTTGAGCTTGGGATAAAGAAGTAGTCTGTTGATTTTGAGGTTAAGGTCATTGAATAGATTGTTTGCTTTGGTGTTTTACAGCACAGCAACTTGGGTTATATAATGCTGAGGCAATTGCAGACCTGCCAACTCTTACAATTTTGCTGTAAGTCTTAACGAAAATTACCCTTAAAATACGGACTTAGGCATAGCTGCCAACTGTCCCATTTTTTCCGTATTTGTCCCGTATTTTGGACCCGAATACGGATGTACGTTTGTTTGGTAACAAATACGTTTTTTTGGTAAAAAATACGTTTTTATAATTAAAAAAAAAAAAATTTCCTTGCAATTTTCAGTTTAGAACGGGCACTCGGTTCCATTCTGATTGAAATGTATCGCATGTATATAGGAATACAGTTCTACAATATGATTGGTTCATTCAAAATCGACGCTACCATGCCTATTTTTATCCGCCATATTGGATTTCGCAAACAGTTATTGCTACCACTGTGTTTCATATTTGTAAGATTCAACTTCTAATCACGTTGAATAGGAAAGCAGAATATTCAGAATTTTCTCCAGAAAGACAAGAAAACAGAACTGAAAGGACAATTGTTCCGTCTTGTTTAGATTTTTGTCAAATCATCTAGTGAAGGAGAAGACTTTACGTTTTGCAAATTGTGTAATGTGATTTCGCTATTGGGCATGGAGGCTCACATGAAATATAAAAGCACGAAAAAGTTAATAAACATCAGCTTGCTGCTTCATCATACACAACTCAGCCTGAACTTGGATGTATATAAATACCCGAGAGAACCTTGATGTAATTCTATCGAAATTCGGTTTATTAAATTTCTTTTAGAAATGAACCTTCTTTCAGTTATTAGTGTTGCTGGCAATTTATTTCGCACACGTTTTCCAGACAGTAAAATTGCAAGAAAGAAAATCACACAGAATTGAGATTATCAGTGAAAGTTGGTACATTGGAATCGATAATGATTGGGGGGAAAAAAAACAAGGTGTGGAAACGGCTCCTATAAACAGCCTGTGTCTGAGTGTGTTGCACTCTTGCACCTTCTGAATGGGCAGCTGAATGGAACAATGTTCCCGTCCAGAAAGTGCAGGTGTCCAACACATGCATCTTTGACATTAAATAATTATGTAAGGCACTGTCCTACTTTACTGATGGTTGTATATGTTGTAAGTAGTTACATATGCATTAAAATTTTAAAAATCAGTATTTGGTCCTGAAAATCAGTATTTTTGTCATAAGCAATCAGTATTTTTGTACTTGGGGGTTGGCAGCTATGTTTAGGGCATACAAGCAAAAACTACGGAAAAATGATTGTTGCCGAAAAATCCGGATAATTGGTTTATCTGGGGGGTTTTTTTGGATCCAGGTTTCATATTAGAATTAGTGAAATTAGGAACCAAACTAACTTTACAGCAGCACCCCAGATGCTTTAAACTGCACCTATTTGTTCATGTGAAGCGTCTGCATGATCAAACTGTTGATTATATAATTTTTTTAAAATTGCATCTCAAAAGTGATGCATGTTTAAGATGACAAGAAAAATAAGCCTCTAGAAAAGTGTTAATAATCAACATGGAAGAATAAAAAGGAGTATTCAGATTCTTGTGAATAAAAGATGGCAATGACACAATTACTTTTATTGGACATCACATTCCAATTTGAATACGTGTCATGGCGGGAGATATGATTGTCGTCCTCATATGAAATGGGAAAAGAATTTCCAAGAATTACATCAAGTTGAGAGATGGCAACAAGCCATTGAGTTGCATACTGAGGCAGCTGACCCAAACTGACATGGCCAGTATCTAACCTGTGAGATGGATTACTAGTCCAGTGTTTTACCAACTGAGCTACTCCTGTCCCAGGTGTGGAAGTAGCCTGTTGAATTTGGGATTGAAAGAAAAATGGGGACAGACAATTGTAGAACTTTTGTTCTGGAGTAAGTTATTTCATCAAACTTCAGAAGGTTTGTGCTTTGAGTGATAAGAAAACTATAATGACTGTGAAAGACCTTGTCCTATTAAGTCTAATAAGAAAAAAGGTTTCTACACACAAACATTAGTTCAAGACCACATATCTTGACCCTAAATCAAGGTCACTGAACCCATTGATCAATAATTTCCAAAGTCATCTATGACCTACTAGTGCCTTCATAGAGGCAAATCAGGAATCTGACATGCCATTTACAGTACTTTTGTTTTATTGTTAGAATGTTAAATGAGAAAAAAGAATATTTCATTATTTCTTTACTGTTGGTCTTCTGTGTTACGACCACAATGCAGTAATTTTGTCTGTGCAGAACCAATGCATTCAATATAATTTTCATCTTTCTGTTCTAGGTGGAATTCAAGGTGGGTACCAGAACGACCGGCAGGGAGGTGGCATCAACATCCAAGGGGGATACAATGATAGAGGTGGCTCAGCTTATAATGGTCGTGGCAGAGGTGGCTACATCAACCGTGGAAGTGGAGGTGGCTATAACAACCGAGGTGGATACAATGACCAGAGAGGTGGTTACAGTGATCGTGGAGGTGGTTACAGTGATAGAGGTGGATATGAACGCAGAGGTGGATCAAATGATCAGGGAGGTGGCTTCAGTGATAGAAGTGGTGGATACAATGATAAAAGTGTTGGTGGTTACAGTGAACGTGATGGTGGTTATAATGACCGTGGAAACCGTGGTGGCCGTGGCAACTACACTAATGTTGGAGACCGTCGTAACAGCGGTGGGAATAATCAGGCTAATCCAGGAGGAAGGTAAGCTCTTGTGTTTAGTTGGAATTAATTTAGATTTCATAAATGATATTTAATATTTTTCATTATGAGTTCTCCTCAGGTCCTTGTACCATAGCTACCATGATGCACTATCACTTCAGCCCATGACAATTTAGAACCCACCAATGTGCTATGCACTAATACTGACAAGCTTCATAATTTATCTGATCCCAGTGTCCTATAAAAACTCGTAAAAATGATTGTCCTGTCACCTAATTTAAAGCCTTGCTACCAAGGATAGTACTTTTCCACTTTTTGTAGGAAATGTGGATTTTTAATGCTGAACACTTTCCTTTGTTGAAATATCTGTCAATTGATTTATCTAGTTTTTTGTTTTTTTTGTTTGTTTCATTTTAAATCAGATTATTTTTTCTGGGAAATATTTCAAGTGGGAAAGAAAGTACTGAAACACTGTTTATTGAATGTTGACCGTGCTCTTGGGAATTTTTCATGGTTTCATTATTTCTTTGTGCATTTTGTTGACGATTTGAATGTCTCGCACACTCCAGATCTTTTGAAATATTTTCATGGCTTTTACGGAATTTAAATTTATTGTCAGAGGAAAATGTATGGACATCACTAAATTTGACCAGTCATTTAAAAATCATTTCAAATGGAGCCAATTAGAAGAATAAGATGACAGTGAGGAATTTTTTCAGAAATGGGAGAAAGCATGATCTAAGCAAAAATCTGCTGTAAATTCTTTTCCACCTTCCAAGAGGAGACAGATAGAATTGAGTCCCTCGATAATTTGCGTCCTGATAACTCGTGAACCCACATATAATGCAGGGGTCAGGCATGGATCCCAATTTTTAAGCCAGAAAATACCAAAAAATTGATCCCTATTGGTTGAATTTGAAGAAAATCGTGATCGAAATTGGTAACGGAAACTTGATATATCGCTCGTTTTATCGTCGAAAATGGTAGATAGGACCTGGAAATTTAATCAATATTATGAAATAACGACTTTTAATAAGAAGTCATATAATTTGTTGCATTTTTTTTTCAAACGACATTCTTAGTCAACAGCAATTAACAATATTCAAGGACATTTCGATCAATGAAAATGTCACTTACACCAAGTGGAGGCAGTACTTTGATAAATAAATACCAGTTAAAACTTTTTTTTATCAATTGAAATTTGTGTTCTAGTTCTATCTTTTAGTTCCTTTTAAGCATAATCATCATAAACGTAAAATTTGTCAATCTACTGTTACAGCTATGTCCGCGAGCATTGCGCTGAGAACCTAATTAAGTGCCCACCGTGTTTTGATATCAGACTAGCGGAAGCATCTGTTGTATTGTTGCACTAAATAAAAAGAGGGCCTCCTTTTCTATTATCATGGTAATTACGTCTTCTGAATCAAATAAAGCAGGTGAAATTGAAAAAAAATGTCAAAAGGCATACAAATCCTACAAGCATGAGAACCAGCGGTGCCAGTCATGTGTTGGGTAACTCATTTCTTTTGATCAATCGAACACTGATACATTTTATTGTGTACATATCTAATTAAACTACTTTAAAAATTACCTACTCAATCATAAATGTGATTAAAGATAGCAAGGCAACCAAGCGAAATAAGTACTTCGTAAAATGATGAGCTTTGTTTCACAGATACGGACTGTTGTGGAAAAACGAGTTTCAGAGATTTCTTGAATTCGCATGTAGAGATTTCCTCAAGCGTGATAAAAGTTTCACTATTACTTTTGCAATGAAATCACGGCATGAATATTTTACTAATTGAAAAATACAAAAATTGAGTTTTGACGTAGACGATTGTCTGATGAAATGTTACATGTTTTTGATAAAAAGGAATCTTGTTTGGTAGTATATCAACAGTTAGTCTGGTTCCCTGCTTCATAGACTCCTAGTTTCATGAAATACTATCATACAACACTCTGGGAACCAGACTAATCAACAAAAATAAAAGCTGTGACGTAATACACGAATGTTTTCACATACTGTATTTGGTTGTTGAAACCAGTTATTATCATGTTATCAATCTTTCAGATGTTGGATATTTTGAAAATAAATGTGATATATAGATAATAACGAACAACTTCATCAGAAAAAATCGCTTTATTGACGATTTTTCTCGACTCGATTATAAAACGAGGATTCAGCCATTAAACAACCCAGTCCCCACCCCACCCCATGGTTTTCTGAATGTTGAGCGGGTTTTTTGGAGGTCCCTCGGTAACTCGCGCCCTCGCTTATAGTGCGGTCTGTGTTTTTGGACCCCGATGTGTGCGAGTTATCAAGGGAGAGGTGTACTTGGATATTGATAAAGTAGTTACAGTCTCATACATAAATGAACAGTTTTCAAGTTACTAAATGATAATAATAGTTATCTGAATGTTTTCAGTTACTTGTGAAATCACACACTTTATACATGCCCTACAGATGCATGTAATATTGTCAGGTTCTTGTGTTTTTGAGGCTGGTTCCATTCCTGTATTTCCCAATGATGCATGTTCTTGCCTCTTTTGGATAATGAATTAAGATGATCCATTTCAGTGATTTGCTCAGATAGCCATTATGTTTGTTACCTGTTGTGGCCCAACTGCTGGTGTGCAACCTTTGATACTGGGTTAGTCTCGGCACTTGCATAGTGAAGTGTTTGGTGACTAATGATGGAATCTACTGGCATTGAATGTTTCATGTTAAAGTCCTTTCCACTACCACATCAGAATTACATTTTAGGTTATGAAAATTAGCGATCCTCCTGAAAAATGGCCACTCACCTTGGGTGAAAAAAAAAAAAACAAGTTGGCCTGGCTGTAATGACGAGATTGGTGATTCCAATTCAGTTGGCAGGATTTCCCAAAATCAGTGGATCAGATGGTAAATTGTCCATTTTGTTTAGTTTTGCTTTGGATCTGCATTGTTACCAATAGGAGAGGATGACATGGGATTCAGTTCGTTGGGTTCCATTACATTTTATTGTTTTTATCATGGTTGCAGTAATGGTATCAGTTGCTATTATTGTAGTTATGATTTCCATCATTCTTGTTATTTTCTGAAAAGTGGCAAAAGTTTCATGAATGAAAATTGCACATTACCCACAAATTACATAGTATATTCTTTGCAAGAAATAAAGTTTGATACCAGACCTTAAATAGGTGCTGCCCTATATATGAAGTTTTCTATTCTGTTTTTCATAGTTAATAAAAATTGTTGGATTATTCTTTCGTTTACATTTTAAACATTTTTCCAAAAATAGCTTGTTAGCATTTGGAATGTATTGCATTATAAATGAAATTGTGCTTTATAAAAAGCAATTTGCCACTTTTCAAACATGTCATTTTGTTTGCCAGAATTGCAGATAAGAGCTTATAAACCTCGGCAAGTGAGCAGTTTCTACATTTTTCATTACCGCAGATGAACTTAAATTCATTTTATGTCATTGACATTTGGAAAATATTTGTTTTGGATAGTTCTAAGATTAATTTAAATTTGAAGATTAACAAATTTTGACATTACATGTTTTAACCTGGGGAAATAAAGAATAGTGTGTAAATATAGGTATTGTTGTATTTCATTGATATTAATGTTTTTCCCTTTATGATGATAATTCGCATTTTGAAAACATTTATGATGCTGCCTGCTTTTATCTGGATGCGTTCAGAAATTTTTCTGGAGATCATCTTCAGAAAGTAATTTGCAGTATTTGAATTGACCTGCATGTATTTCAAAAATGGGGAAAATTATTTTTCAACACCAGACTACTTGTCTAGAATATTTAGAAAATTTCATTTCCACTCCTAGGCTCTGCCCAGTGATATTAAGCCATGCCAGTCCGTGATGATAGATGTTTGCTTTATTGACACAGAGCAGATAAAATTACAGTTAATTATGCATTAGGTCAATGCCATAAGCAATTATTTTTATATTTATCAAAAGAGTGGAAAGTAGTCAGCTTGGGACTCTCTGGCTACTGACTTCAAAAATGGTTAGCAGGGTACTAACTGTGACATAGAAAACTGAATCTATACTGTACATAGTCAGTAAATCAGTTAAATTATTGTCCAGGGAACAATTCAGCTAAAACAGTCACTGTTGGTCATTATTTTCCTCCAATATGCTGAAAAGTTGGCACTGTCTTCCCCTCATCCCAAATTATTCTGAACATGTCAGCTCGTATGTCACTCATCAATTGAAACAGCAATCTCAGAAGTTGGATCTTTTTTCATGCTTATTAAATGCAACTGTATTTTTGAAATATAAGAATGTTGCTAAAAACTGACACATGAACTACGAGGACTATGGTAAATTTCTTACTTTTACGAGGCAAGCACAAGCATACTTCATGGAATTTTTGAGGGTAAAGTATTAGTGAATCATTTTGTATAGAAAGCTTTTGTTCGTAATTATTTTATATTTGAGTATTTACAGCACTGTTTTTTTGTTTGACAAGTTACTGGCTCCTGTAATTTGAAGTTTGTCTCTTAAGGTTTAAGGCCAAATTAATACTAGGAGTCATTGATTCCCCATTTACTGGATGCACTGATCATGATACTGATAGACAATAACTGTTAAAGCTAGAAAATAAATTGTATTTAGGTACAATGACAACCGGTATAGCCGTGGTGGTTCTACTGGTGGAGACAGAGGGCGCCAACCTAACATGCCTCCAGGAAATGACATTGGACCACCTTCAACATACAGTCGCTGGGACATGCTGGATGAAGACCGTGATAGGAGACGGCCAATGTCCAATTTTGACATTAACAGTCGCTGGGATAATCGATCTGATAACATTAATCGACGATGGGATGAACCACAAACAAAAGAGAACTGGAGTATACCCCTGCCTCGTAATGAACGACTTGAACAGTAAGTATTCTTTGATCTTTAGAGAGTATCATTAACTTGTTACCTAACATAATATTGTTCAGAAATGTACTATGGTCTTGCTTTCATCCTGATAGTTTACAAAACTGGGTATATCATACCTCTAACTACCAAAATACAGTGTGACCCCGCTATAACATGGTAGTTGGGAGCCATAGAACCCGACCATGTTATGAACCGAACTGTGTTATAAGCAACCATGTACAGTACCAACAAATTTGCAGGGTTATGGGGGGGAGGGGGTAATAAAAGCGGGTGCAAAAACGTGTGCTTCATTGGCACATTTACCATTTTAAATCAGTGTATATTAAATGAGAAAAACACCTGCAGTGATAACAGATTGCATATATAATATATTACTTTATTCAGAGAACCACACATTGGTGCATACACGTGTATAGTTTATATATACATATCTAATCTATAGCATGAATAGAGTATCAACACTGTGTACTCACCCGTGAATCTCATCATATACATTGAATCCACAATACAAATATTTCCATCGAAAATATCCGCATACACATTTAAAATATTCAGTAATTTTGCCACAGATCGGTATGCGACTGAATTCAATGGGGAAAAAAAAAAATAGCAAATAGTATGTAACAAATGATGAAACGATACGTCCGAAGGTTAAATAGTGGTGTCTGTATAAATTTCATACTGCTAAATTTTCTCGTCCGTGATTTGTAATACTTTATTATTGTTTGAAAAACTCCGTAATTTTCAGCTGCTTTCTGACTACAGCAATAAACAAGGGGGTTATATTTGTAGGGAATGAACCACATTATTCACTGGTCAACTGATTGCATAAAACAACACCGCCAAGCCACGTGTACATGTTGGCGGCATGCGTTTGTTTGATGTTTTATAAATCGTTGACCCATAATTTGAACAAGTTTAGCCCGGCAGTTGACTTTGATGATGAGCAATGTACTTAAATTAATTGATTTATAAATTCAGGTGAGAATCTTTTATCAACCGCCGCATTGTTTGTTGCTTAGTTGTGAATGCAGTTTATAGAACATATGTCGGATATTGTTTGAGCAACGATTGTATAGGGAATGCATTGAAGACAAACACAAAGTAGACTTCATGGCTTCATTGCTCATGGACCAGTAATAATAACATTAACACTTATGAGCTGTCATCTTTCAACAATAAACAAAGATCAAAGTTCTCAAAAGGCCCAGCCATGGGTTCAGATACTTATATTTCCGATGTTTATTTTGGTACAAATCTGTAAGAAATTTGTTAAATTTAAAATTTTTAGGAGCCACGCCACGATCGTTTTATATTAGAATCCATACGTGATTTCCTCCCCAAAATGATAATAAACTTTCTACACGTTATTTTTTGCACTTTTAAGAAGAAATGTTTTCCGTGTACAAGAATAATACATGTATATGATATTTCGGGAGCCACGCCACAAACGTCTTGTATTCAAATTTATAAGCAATCTCTTTTCCAAAATGATAACAAAACTTTACGTAATTTACTTTTTGTCCTTAAAATTTTTGTTTTTGTTTACGAGAAAAATACCGGTAATAAGGTAAATGAAATTTTGGGAGCCACGCCACGATCGTATTATATTAGAGTCCATACGTGATTTCCTCCCCAAAATGATAATAAACTTTCTACATGTTATTTTTTGCACTTTTAAGAAGAAATGTTTCCCGTGTACGAGAATAATACATGTATATGATATTTCGGGAGCCACGCCACAAACGTCTTATATTCAGATTTATAAGCAATCTCTTTTCCAAAATGATAACAAAACTTTACATAATTTACTTTTTGTACTTAAAATTTTTGTTTTTGTTTACAAGCAAAGTACCGGTAATAAGGTAAATGAAATTTCAGGAGCCATGCCGCGACCGTGTTATATCCGAATTCGTGTTATAACGGAGCTTGTTATAGCTGGGTCACACTGTACTAGAAAAATTCACCACAATTACTAGTATGGCATTATTTTAAAGTTGAGATACTAAAGTCGTCTTCTGGAATTTCATGTTTTATAAACAAGATGCTTAACCTCTGGACCTGTTCCTTGAAGAAAGTGAATCACATGTATACAATTCTAAACAAAGGAAACAGGTCCGATTAAGATGGCTATGATTTGAAATGTTGAATTTCTGAAAGAGTCATGTGATTGCAGATGGCTTCAGAAAGCAATTGAGCCTTCCACTGTAGTTCAGTCTTTACTTTCTCTTCCCTATAATGTGACATGATAGAGACTCACTGCATAAAAAGACTTCATGACCTCTGATGGCATGAGTGCCTTGTGCAAAAAGAGCAAAACAGTGCTTGCCCAGCTCAACAAAGTATCACATATACTGTACACTCAAAGTCTTGAAAATCAAAATATGAACATAAAATATTTACTTGATGCTTTAGCAAATATGACCAGTGTTCATTCCAGGATGCAGAAAGTGGGGCACAAGGTAAAAGAAGTAGTGTCATTGAGAAAAAGTGGAGGTCAGAAATATTTCAAGTGTCTTGGTTTTTTTTTTGTTTATTTAAGAAAATTGAAATACGTATTTTCAGCCTACCTTGATGTGATATTCATCAGAGTCAAGTAACGATTCCACTCAAAATTTTATTTTATATATTTGATTCTGCATTTTTGCCTCATACACTCCTTTGAAATAATTGCAGCCTTGTTTTTGTTTTCTTTACATTTGCAATCCATGATCATTGACCATGTTTTCAATTTTGGCCCAGTTAATCAGAATCAGACATTTCTGTCAGCAAGTATAATTGATTGCCTTGTGCACTTCTTTCCCTAAGCCAGCTTTGTGATATGCAGAATTCACTCAGTATAAAATAACTGTAATGATCTTTTATTTTTATTTTCTGAAGTAATTTTCATGTGCCCAATGGCATTTGTTGCAGATGAAAGGGGCATTGGTGCAGCCTCAAATGAGCTTTATATGACCAAGAGAACACAGATACATATAATAATGCTTTCATTTAAAAATATTTTACAAAATTAATAATGCTTGTTATAAAAACCAAAAACAAAATCCCGTCTACTAATAAGTGGAGAAGTGCCACAGAATTGGATTTGGGGGTGGGGGGATAAAATACATTGCTTTTATATTCAGTATATTATAGTTTAAAATGTTTTGTTTTAGAGAGCTGTTTGGTAGCAGTAACACTGGCATCAACTTTGACAAGTATGAGGATATCCCAGTAGAAGCAACTGGAGAGAACTGTCCTGAGCACATAAATGATGTAAGTTTATTCAGTTGCTTGGAGTATTTATCATCCGAAGTTGCACCTGTCACGACATCTCGGTCTTCCATCTGAATCATTTAATGATGTCTTGCACACATACACAAACAAGAAAGCCCATGCTCAGCTGATGTATTTGCATGTAACATTTTGATGAATGGTTTTGTCTTATGTGCAAAGCATAGGCAAGACACAAGTATCACTTTTCTGAGATCGTTGTTGGCATTTGCATCTACTTCACAGTTTTTGTAGTTGGCTCAGTTTCTCTGAAACTTGATTAATTACACCCAAAATGACGTCACAGTGACAGTTTTATCCCCCCCCTTGTAAGACCAACACTGGCATACAGCAGACCTACCTACCCTTACGATTTTGCCGCATGTCTTATGAAAATTACCCTTAAAATATGGACTTGCGGCATACAAGCGAAAACTATGGAAAAATGATTGTTGCCAAAAAATCCGGATAATTGGTTCATCCGTGTTTGATTTGGATCCAGGTTTCATATTAGAATTAGTGAAACTCTAGTCAGGGAACCAGACTAACTTTACAGCAGCACCCCAGATGCTTTAAACTGCACCTATTTGTTTATGCGAAGCATCTGCATGATCAAACTGTTGATTATAGAATTTTTTAAAAATGGTGTCCAGAAAGCGATGCATGTTTAAGATGAAAGGGAAAATAGGCTTCTAGAAAAGTGTTAATAATCAACACAGAAGAATAAAGAGGAGTATTCAGATTCCTGTGAATAAAAGCTGGAAAGGACACAATTATGTTTATTGGACATCACATGCCAATTTGAGTATGTCTCATGGCAGGAGATACGATTGCTGTCGTCATGTGTAATGGAAAAAGAATTTCCAAGAATTAAGTTGAGAGATAGCTACAAGCCAGTGAGTTACGTAGGGTTTGGAACTAAAAGTTTGTGCAACTGTACTAGAGGTAAATAAAGTCTATGCGTACTTGACAAACTTTTCATTTGAACATAACATTTATCGTCGCTGCGTCGAACTTTTAATTGCGTTTTCCAGCTTTAGAATAGCAGTTATTGATATTCTGCTACACTGAAAACTGGTCAGTCTTAACGGAAAAAGAATCTACTGCCTTACTGAGAAGGACTCGTCATGGGTGGCAATCCTGATACAGGCGAGTATCGTTGTCGCACAGATAACTAGTGTCTTGCTGTAGGGTCTTCTAAGATAGTGTACATTGTTGAATTATAGAAATTTTTAGTGGTAACTGATGCCAATAACAGTCCCATGCTGCTAGTCGCAATGTTTTGTAGAACTGTATCCAGTTGTTAGTTTGCCCTGTAGCAAGCATTTTAAAGTATTTAATCTTATTTAAAACAAGTTTTGCAAATACTTGTGAAGAAAACGGGGGTCCAGCTCTAATTTGTTTTTAAATAGCACATGGACATGCTCATAGCAACTGTAATTTTTTGTTAGTTCATAATTAAGCTACACTACAGTTGAAATGTTTTCACCTCCAAGGAAAAAGAAATGTATTCCACAAAAAGTGAAGTATAGATTGAAATTCAGAAAAATTGGCCTTGATTT